>CM060415.1:50436208-50572146 GCA_030545235.1 Helianthus tuberosus
CTTGAATAATGGAGTCAAAAGTGTAGTGCTAGATTTTCATTTTCTTTTTCAATTAAAGTTTGTGAAAGTATTTATTACAACTACCGAGATTTAACGATAGCATTCCAATGTTAACCAAACAATCACCGTCTATAGAAAGGGAAAAAATCAAATAGGAAATTTAGTTTGGTTAGGAAGTGTAGGAAGTGTAGGAAGCAATAAGAGGATGGTATGTGGAAAAGTTGAAAAAATATAAGGAGGGGCATTTTAGTCAAAACTCACCAACGTCAAAAAAACCCAGCATCTGCAATTCATTTCTCTTCCCCGTATACTCAAATCCACAATTTTCAAAATCATAAACTACCACATCACAACCAACACCACCACCTCCACCACCACCTACGATCGCCACCATCTTGCCGGAAACTAGATCTGAAACCACCACCACCATCAACCAACTGTTAAGTTTTTCAGATTTGAAACCACCATTCCACCATCCACCTTCACCGCAACAAGTTTCCCCACAGTGTATCGGAGTTCTTTCTCCGTCCGTCGTTAATCAGAGTTCTTTTGTAAGTTGTGTTATTTTTTATTTTCATTGCGTTTTAGGTTATCAAACCTCAATTGCGTTTTTCACCTTATTATGTTTTAGTTAGAGTTATTTTCATTTTTGTTATTCTGAATGTTAAAGCAGAGGCATGACCATGCTAAAATAGAAGCATGATCATGTTGGAACAAATGCATGACCACGTTAAAACCTATTGCGTTTTAGAACATGCACAACAAAGAACATGATCATGCTAAGACAGAGGCATGATCATGCTAAGACAGAGGCATGATCATGTTGGAACTAAGGCATACCCATGTTAAAACTACATTGCTTTTTAGAACCTATGTTAAAACTCCATTGCTTTTTAGAAACTGCAGTGCAAAATATTGATTTTGGGTTTCATTGTGTCTTACAATCTGAAATGCAAACAACATGATCATGCTAAAATAGAAGCATAGTCATGTTGGAACAAAAGCATGACCATGTTAAAACTCCATTGCTTTTTAGAACCTACAGTGCAAAATATTGATTTTGGGTTTCATTGCGTTTTACAAGCAAAGAACATGATTATGCTAAAATAGAAGCATGGTCATGTTGTAACAAAAGCATGACCATATTAAAACATAAACATGACCATGTTAAAACTCCATTGCTTTTTAGAACCTCCAGTACAAAATATTGATTTTGGGTTTCATTGCTACAAGCAAGAACATGATCATGCTAAAATAGAAGCATGGTCATGTTGGAACAAAAGCATGACCATGTTAAAACATAAACATGGCCATGTTAAAACTCAATTGCTTTTTAGAACCTATAGTATAAAAATTGATTTTGGGTTTCATTGCGTTTTAGAACTGGAGTGTAAAAGAACATGATCATGTTAAAATGGAAGCATGATCATGTTGGAACAAAGACATGACCATGTTAAAACATAAACATGACCCTGCTAAAACCCAATTGCGTTTTAGAACCTGGAGTGAAATAACAGATCATGCTAAAACATAAACATGATCATGTTTGAACAGAGGCATGACCATGTTAAAACAAAAACATGACCATGTTAGCCATGTTAAAAGAGAAACATGACCATGTGAAACCCATTGCATTTTAGACCTGGAGTGTAAGTTTTTAGAATGAATGCAAAGAACATGATCATGCTAAAACATAAACATGTTAAAACATAAACACGACCATATGAAACACGACTGCGTTTTAGACATGGGTTATAGTGTGTTGTTCTATCCATTGTATTTTTCGCATCTGGGTTTCGATTTTTTTTTTCAAAAGTATAGTAATAATGTGCTCGTTTTAAAGATAAAAAACGCTCATTTTTATGGTGCAATTTTTATAAAAAAATATTGTTGTATGAAAATGTTATTAACGCTTTAAAAACGATGGGGAATTGGAGGAGAGAAACTATTGACTTGGATGGACTAGAATACCCTCAAACTAACTCACATGCCTCTTTTTTTGTTCAATCTCACTCATTTAATCTTAGTCATTGAATAAATTGTCAAGATTACTTCCTAGCATTCCTACCCAAACATAACTTCCTACTATATCCTGACCCCCTGTATTAAACCAAATTTCATATCTATTAATTTACAAAAAAAGTTTTGTGGGAACATTTCACTATTTAATTATTTTACTAATCTTAATCCTTACATTTTCATACCCCTTAAATAATTAAGCTTATTATTTAAGCCTTAAACTATTTTATTTTTACTTTTTTAATTTCTTTTTTACGTTGTTTTATATAATTCAACTATCAACTATATCCTATTGAAAATTTAAATTTGAAGAAGTCCTATCACGGATTTTTTAATCGCTAATGGTATATAATTTCTAATCACTACTAAATTACATCAAATTATAAGATTATCTTGGATTGAACTCAATACTTCTCACTAAAACATAAGAGTCTCTATCAAGTGAGTTATTTCAACATTGGCACCAAATAATATATCAATATGAGTACCTATAGTCTTAGTTCATAATCGAACAAGGTGCAGGAATTGAACTCTTGACTTGTTGATGAGCTGCACCATTTTATATACATGGATACCGCTAGTGCAAAGGCCCCGTCATGGGTTGAAATATTAACAATTACTCAAAATGTGAATTTGTGATGGTTTGTTGAACTTATTTTTTTATTTTTTATTTTTTTCTAAAAGAGACTAATACTAGTGTTAACCCTATAAATCTATAATATGTAATATGGGTATGGGTGAATTTAATATTAACAATTACTCAAAATGTGAATTTGTGATGGTTTGTTGAACTTATTTTATTTTTTTTGTCTAAAAGAGACTAATACTAGTGTTAACCCTATAAATCTATAATATGTAATATGGGTATGGGTGAATTTAATGCAATAATATGTGTATGGGTGAATTTAATGCAATTAAATTGAAGGCTATCCGTGTGATAATAAAGTTTTGATGGTAAACTAATTAATATGTCACGTTTAATGCATTCATTTTCTTTGAATGACTTGAATTCAATTGTGTTTAATGGTGTTGAAAAGACTTTTTTGGACTCAAAATGCATTTTTCTTTTGTACGTGTCTTAAGAATATTTTATTTTTATTTGGTTTGGTTATAATAAAGATCGCAAGATAGTCTTAAATAGCCACATCTTCATTACTACAAACCCTAGACCAAGATGTTAATAACTTAAGTTTTACGGTATACATTTATCACTCTAGGATAAATCTAAGGGTGGAAGGGACGGGTTTGGTGAGTGATGCGGGGAAGGGGGTGGGTTTGTCGCGCGGGTATAACACTGCCACCCCTTGTTTGAGTGGGTGATTGAGTGAGATTCGGGTTATACTCGCCGATGTGGGGAAGAGAAAAGAGAGAGGAAAGAGAGAGGGTTAATGGTAGGCCTCATTCTCTTCCAGCCAATCACACATTTATTATTATTTTTTTTTTAATTGTTTACCACTCCCCATGTGGGGATCACCCCTAGTGTTTGAGTGCAAAATGGGGAATAAAGAGATAAGTTGACATGACATGAGATTATTAGCTAGGGAAAAAGTTTATCAGACCCCCCGTAGTGGGGTGTTTTTTAAAAAAAAATCAAAAAAAGGCCAAAAAAACGCCCCTTGCCCATTACATACGGGCGTTTTTGAGCATTATTTTTGAAAAAAATTACATCCGCGTTTTTTAAACAACGCTAAAAATTGCATGAGACCATGTTGACTGGCCAATGGGAGTAGTCCAACTAGTAGTTTCTTTTTTTTTTTAACCTCCTCTCTATAAAAAAAAATAATTGTTTAATATTGGAAGGGGCGTTATTGGGCATTATTCCCACTACGTCACTTTTACAATAACCCCCAATAATGCCCCATGCTGACTGGACTGCCACGTGTCGCAAAACGCCCAATGGTGGGGGCATTATTGAGCTAAACCACTACACATGGTCTCACTCCCAATTTGGAGAACACCCTTTCCACCCTAATTATTATTTTTTTTAGAGATAAGTTGACATGACATGAGATTATTGGCTAGGGAAAAAGTTTATCATACCAAACAAAAGATACAAACATGGTCTAGCAAGAAGCTAGAACCGGAAAACAAAAACAGAAATTACACAAACACATCTCCTAGCTCAAAATACCCCCCCCCCCCCCCCAATCAACGGTATGAAATTTAGACCGATTCGTCATCCACAAAAATGACATATCCTTTATGTTCTCGACCATTTTCGTAATTGAAAGATGTTTATTATTGAAAAAAAATATCGTTTCCACTACCCTTCCAAATGCATCAAAAAGTAACCAAGAAAACTGCATGAACCAACTTCTTTTTTATGTAACGCCTTGACCTCTATCTCCATAAACTCCAATCTCTCTTTTAGCAAATGAGTGTATTCAGGAATCAGCAGCTTGCCACCAGATCAATCTAGCAAACAAGCAGCACAATAGAAGATGATCAACATCTTCCCTCACAAAATCTCAATTACCACACATGATATTATTCAGATAAATGTGTTGGTCAAAAAATTACCTAAGCAAGATGAAAATGAAGTAAAAAAAAAAGCAGTAGACAACACACGATATTACGAGGAAATCCTTGATCAATTGAGACCGCCGACACAAAACCTCGGACGTCGACTATAAAGTCTTCTACCATAGTCTATAGTATTGAATATGTAAAAAGATTACAACTCGAGAACTATTATGTTCGATGATACACTGATTACTAGTGTAAGTGCAAGTAAATGTGAATTCATGAATGAGCTGCAAGAGAGTATTAGTAATAATCAAAGCAAAAATGTAATGAAGTGTGTAACGTCCCTAATTCATGTGCGTTAGGTGTGATATATTTTTAGTTATATTTTAAGCACTTTTTAACACTTTCGTCAAGTTTTAAATTTATAAAACACGATATTCTACTAACACTAAACACATATATGGGCAAGTGCACCCATCATGAGCGTAGTATAGCGTTGGTAAGATACCGGGGTCGTCCAAGGACACAAGAGCTTTTAGAATCGGTTTATTCTCAACGTCTAATCAAATCAAAATTTTAGAAAAGGTTTTAAACATTAAAATAAAAACTAAAAATGCTGAAAAATAAAATAAAATAAAAACAGATAAACAAGATGAATCACTTGGATCCGACTCGCATTTAGTGTAACCTTTGATGATTTCCGCACTTTTGCACTTTTTAAGAGATTATCTTAGTTATAGTAGTATGCCCCTCTTTTGAATGTGACGTTACCCTCAACCCAGTAGTTTGAGTCAGCAAGGATACAATCCTAAAGGGTCGGAATATTGGAAGATAATTAATTAAGTTATTAATGCGTAATGTGGTAGGCCACTCTTTTGAAGGTGACGTTACCCTCGGCTAAGTGGTTTGAGTCAGCAGGGATACAATCCCAAGTAGCCGGGTTAATGTATTAATAGTAGTTTAAATATGAGGGGATCAAGCCAATTGCATCCCCACCATTTAATACCAGTGGGTATTGAAGGAGGTCCTAGTAAGCTTGACCCAGGTCCTTGCAGGATTTATATACTGAACAAGGCAAGAACCTTACCAAACCATTCCCTTAACCCCCGACCAGGTAGCCAACATATCTCTATATAGACCGTAGAGATATAAATGGTGAAAATCTTTTATTTTATATAGACAGTAAAATAATGCCAAGACACCACAGACAAATGATAAGGAAGTTTCACCTTCAACATAAGAAACTAGTTATTAAAGTCATTAATACAAAACCAAATAAAAAGTGTGAAAAGATTAAAATTCAAAAGTATTACACTAAATGCTTGTCTTCACCAAGTGATGTAAGAGACTTAGGCAAACAAGACCTTTGATTGTCAAGAACTCTTACTATCAATCCTGGATCCCGAGACTACTACACACACTCTATGATGGTGGTGGATGTGGGTTGTAGTGGTGGTGGAGTGTGGGTGAAGTGGGAGAGAGATGGTTTGCCAAGGGATGCCTTTGAAGTGAACCAAACACCCCAATTTATAGCATGCACAGAAGCCCGGACACGGCCCCGTGTCCATTGGGCATGGCCCCGTGTCCATCCCCTTTCTCTTTCTTCATTAATTGCAATTTCTCTGTATTAGCTCCGCACGCCCCTGTGTTGGCTGGTCACGGCCCCGTGTGCAGAAGCGTATCTGTACTATCAAGATTTGCAAGATTCTACGAATCTTAGCGTTGACCACGACCCGTGTGGAGCTGGGCACGCCCCCGTGCTGGGAATAGAAGCTTCTATAAATTTGTCTTTTCTACAGGCAACTGGCCACGCCCCCGTGTGCGCTGGGCACGGAGCCGTGGTCAGCCTTCTGTTTGTTTGTTTTTGTTTGGGAAGATGCTGTCGAGAAGTCGGGCATGCCACGTTTATTTCTTTTCTTGTATTTATGTTAGATTTTGCTGCATATTTGTTCCTTTTGTTCATTTACGCTCATTTAGTCCTGAAAATACAAAAGGAAGACAAAAGTACACTTTTCCAACATTAGTACTAAAAAATTGTTAGTCTTATGCCTCAATTGATGTATTTTATATGTTGCATTTTACACACATCAAATACCCCCACACTTGAATCTTTGCTTGTACTCAAGCAAAACTCTTTATAATGTGGCTTACACTCCCAAATGGAATGGGTAGAAGAGAAGTTTTGGGCTTGTCTTGAGTGTCGGGAATTCAAGATCTTTTATTAGGCTTTATTTTTACGTTATTTACAATCCTATTCGTTATGATTTATTTAGAACGTTTCATAAGAGAAATTACTTATTTGGGCATAACATGCCTCTTTAAAATTCCATTTATATACAAGTTCACATACCTCACGGGAGATCACTCAACAATCGGCCGAAGATGTATTTTTGTGAAACACTCGAGACCGGCATGGAACTTACTTCTTCCATATCCTTGCCAAGCAATCAATCCTCCTTCTTTTAGTTATAGACCTTTGTAAATATCAAGAGTACTTGTGGAAGGGTTAGGCTTGGGTTAAAGGTAGGTGGTTTTGGGTTAGTGGTTAGTAAAAAGGGCTAAAAGCGTAAAAAGATTTGGTTGTCGTAAAACCTTTTGTTTTTGTGACTTTTATTCAAACAGAGCATTTTCAAACAAAGTTTCTTTGAGGAATTTGTTTGTTTATTGCTATACTTCATTTTTTTCGATAAGGAATGTCACATGAGAACCGAGCTTTTTACTAAAATAAAGGGTTTAAAAATAAAAAGGTTTTGGTGGGTAAATGGTGTTTGTTTTGTGGGTTTAGAAACGAAAAGGTTTATGCTCAAATTGGTTAACTAGGGGGATTTTGGGTAGGTGATAAAAAAGTGAAAAAATAATGGTGTTGAAAAGAAAAAGGGTTAATTCTAATGCCTCCATCATTTACTTACTTGGGTTTAAGTTGGTAAAGACCGGGAATGTATCGTCATGGCAAGTTTTAGAGTTGTAAAAAACCAAGCGGCTATTCACACAAGAAACGAAAAATGAGCATTTAATTTAAAGATGTATGCTTTTATGCTCAATAAAGGCTCAAAACTCACTTTTTGTTGGAATTGGTTTATAATGTGATCGAGTATATATAATCAAATTTTAACTAGATTTGTCATGCCGTTTCATAAATTTCTTATGTTGGTTCTTTTTATCACGACGCTATCGGTTGTAAATTTGTAAAAATATAACCTTTTAGAACTTGTTACTCCCAAATTAAACCAAGACAAGTAAAAAAAATGAAAAAATTTGGGGTGATTAGCGGTTCCAATAGAGTTTTGTGTAAGGCTTGTTATTAGGACTTGCAAAATTCAAGGTTTTAGCATCCCCCCACACTTAAATTACACATTGTCTTCAATGTTTCCCAAAAATAAGTTTTTAGGTTGATTGAATGTGTAAAAATGGGTTAAAAACATGATTTTATGTTACTGGGCAGCTGAACACGGGGTGTGGTGGGCTGAGCACGGCCCCGTGGTCAGATTGCCAGTATCAAATTTAAACAGAAGGCTGGCCACGGGGCGCGTTCAGCGAGCACGACCCCTTGGCCAGTTACCTGAACTGGGACTTTTTCTACAGAGCCTGGGCACGGGGGCGTGTTGGGTGGCCACGGCCCCGTGCTGCACATGCTGAAATGATGGAAAAGTTGACGGAATGCTCTGTTTTCATGCATGGGGTGCGGTTTTAATGTCCCTTTGGCAATATCCACCTTTTTTATTGTGATTTATTCCTGAAAAGTAAGACTAAACTAGAAAACATAAAAGTTAAACTAATCTAAAACTAAGGATAGTTCCGCGGAATGCCTCCGTGGTGCGCCACGTTTATAAGGGTCCTTAGCTAGACCCACCTTATCGGGTGGTTCTGGCTCATCTTCAATTAGGGGGTCGTCATTGCCGATTGGATATTTCATTGATTGTTCGAGATCAACATACCTTTTGAAAGCCCCTAATTGAATGGGTAAGTTGTTTTGCTTTCGATTAATCAAAGCTTTGTGGGTTTTCACAAAAGGTCGTCCCAACACAAGTGGAGCGTCATCAAGGATGACGAAGTCGGTTGGGACTACCGTTTGATTTGTTTGGACTAACACATCTTCAACTACTCCCATTGATTTTAATATTTTCCGATTAGAAAGAAAAATGGGTATTTGAAGTGGAGAAAAATCACTAATACTTAATTTTTCGAAAATGTAGTTTGGCATTATATTAACACAAAGATCTTTATCGATTGTAATATTACTAATAAAGGAATTTTGAAAGAAACATGGAAGCGGTGTAATGTTAATTTCAAATGGGTCATCTTTTATTAGCGTAGTTTGATCATTTGTTAACTTAATGCTTACAATTTCGTCAATTTTAATGTTAGTGTTTAACTCTTTTAAAAACTTAGCACGAGTGGGTACTAAACAATAATTTTCGAAAGAAGGTGACAAGAGATTAATTTCTTGAAAATTAGACTCTTCTTGAATTTTAACGTTATCGGACTCACATTTTTCGTTGTTTAACTCATGTGTCGGCTTTTCACTTACTTGCTCTTCCATTTTTACCTCTTCAACTATCTCTTCTTTAGTACATTTTAATTCTTCCCTTGCGCGGGCTTCTTTTATATAGCGTTCGATAGTTTTAAGGTGTTCTATTATCTTTTCGGCTACGGGTGAGATAGTTGGTGGTTCGTCAAATTGAGTGGGATAAGTATCCTCAAAGCTTGAATTCGGAAGTTCGATCCTTGGTTCCTCATAGTACTCATATGAGATAGATGGTTCATACCATTGTTCCTCATTGTAAGTATATGATGGATAAGGGTCGTAACTTGGTTCTTCATAATACTCATATGAGGTGGGTTGTTCACGCCATGGTTCCTCATAATAAGTATATGAAGGTGTAGGCTCATATCTTGGTTCCTCTAAGTATGAGTATGAAGGCTCATACCTTGGATCATCAAAATATGAGTATGAGGGAGAAGGTTCATACCTTGGCTCTTCATAGGATGTGTATGAAGCGGATGGCTCGTACCTAGGCTCCTCATAGTAGGTGTACGAAGGGGATGGTTCAAAGAGGTCACAATATTGTACCGAATGAGGATTACCACAAATGGTACAATACTCTTCCCTATAATCATCCTCCTCGTAGTGGTAGTTGTAACCTCCTGAGTATTGATCCATAAGAATCACTCAGCAGATTACAACAGAGGCTCGGGACCAGAAAACAAAAATAAAAACAGAAACAGAGGCTGAGCACGGCCCCGTGTTCAGTGAGCACGGCCCCGTGTTCAGTGAGCACGGCCCCGTGTACAGGTTCTGTATCTGGGCATTTTAAAAAATGTAACTGGTTTTGTGCAGCACGGGGGCGTATTCAGCGAACACGACCCCGTGTTCAGACTCTGTATCTGGGAGTTTTGTAAAAATTGTGCAGCACGGGGGCGTGTTCAGTGAGCGCGTCCCCGTGTTCAGTCTACTGTAATGCAAAAACTACTTAAAAACGTGCGCATAGTTTTAAAAAGGTTTTGAAAAACTGATTAGGCCGTCGATTTTAAGCTTTCTTAAAATACTTGTGTCCCCGACAACGGCGCCAAAAACTTGATGTGCGTTAGGTGTGATATATTTTTAGTTATATTTTAAGCCCTTTTTAACACTTTAGTCAAGTTTTAAATTTATAAAACACGATATTCTACTAACACTAAACACACGTATGAGCAAGTGCACCCATCGTGAGCGTAGTATAGCGTTGGTAAGATACCGAGGTCGTCCAAGGACACAAGAGCTTTTAGTACCGGTTTATCCTCAACGTCTAATCAAATCAAAATTTTAGAAAAGGTTTTAAACATGAAAATAAAAACTAAAAATGCTGAAAAATAAAATAAAATAAAAACAGATAGACAAGATGAATCACTTGGATCCGACTCGCCTTTAGTGTAACCTTTGATGATTTCCGCACTTTTGCACTTTTTAAGAGATTATCTTAGTTATAGTAGTAGGCCCCTCTTTTGAAGGTGATGTTGCCCTCAACCCAGTAGTTTGAGTCAGCAAGGAGACAATACTAAAGGGTCGGAATATTGGAAGATAATTAATTAAGTTATTAATGCGTAATGTGTGACACTTGTGTTTGTAGTCATTGTAAACAGTTTAGTTATCAATAAAACAAAGCTATTTGATCCCAATGTTTGTTTGTTTATGTTTGACATTTTTCATGTTTTGACTTTTGTTCAATTTCAAACTTTACATCGCTTTCTGGAGAGTTATACGCAAACTGGTGCGTAAACGTAATCAGTTTAACGCGACAAACACTCCGGAACATCAACATATACTTAACATACCTTAAATAACCTCTACATAACTTAGAAATAAGTTTTGAAGGCTTTGGTATGGCAAAAACAAGTTTAATCGCCTACAGGGACTAAATTCGACAAACTGCGAAAGTATGATGATTCGTACTAGAACAGACATTCCGGAACATGACCATAAGTTAAACATACCATAAATATCCTTTAAATAGCTTAGAAATAGGCTTTGAGGGGTTCGGTGTGCTAAAATAAACTTTTGGGTCATTCAGGGACTAAAAGCGTCAAAAAGTGCACAAGTTTGCATTTTCGCGCATAACTTACATTCTGAATACATCCGGACATCCAAAGAAATTATGTAAGCACTAAAATATTTTATTTTAGCATTTGGCATGAGAAAAGTCCATTCGTCGCGTAATTTGGATCGTTTTTGCGTTCGTTATGACTTCCGTCGTAATTAAGCGAATAACGCAACCGTACGACCAAACGAACCGACATCCGAGATACTTTTGAGCATGTTTTGAGTTCCCTATACTTTAACTTTATTTTAGAGCCTTGAAATGGGGTAAACGGGGCTTAAAAGTGCAAAAAAATCAAGTTTTACAAGTGCAGGGACCATTTTTGAAATTTCTGACCAGATTCAATGAACCTAGTCCATTTTGAAGTGTTGATGGTTTTAACCCATGGTTTTGCAAAACCATGGGCTGGTATTCAATTAAGCTAGTCCATTATTAGGGGCTCCCATGGTTTTAGAAAACCATGGGCACACATGTAAGGTCCAGATCAAAGCTCAATTTTCGATGAACGATCTTAACGGTTCTTGAATTCCTATAAATACCCACCTTCATTTCCTTGCAAACTCACACTTGAATCTAATTTTGGCTCTCTAAGTTGAATTTTATGCTTCATACCTGAGAGTAAATCGGATCAAGAGCTTGCGGGGACCTTCTGTAAGTATTCTTTCGTTCTTTTCGTTCGTTTTTATCGTTAAAGTCAAACTGCGTTTGACTTTCTGCTTTGACCAGTTTATGGTCAATGCAAAGTTCGTTTAAACTTCATAACGTGAGCGTAATCGCGATGGTTATAGTCCCTAGTGACTATACCTACTGATTACCATGTTATCTAGGCTCAGTGACGAGTCGTAGTTTCGGCCAAAATGCGTATTCTTGTGTATTTTGTAACCAAACTACTTTTAGGTATCAAAACCGTTTGTTTTGATACCAAATTTTTTTTCTAAATTAGTTAAGCATGTTTTAACATGCTTAGCTCGTCACTTTTAGTTTTGTGTTTGTCTAGGGTCGTAAAGGTAAGCGATCTAATCAATCGCTTATACTTTCGAACCCAACCCATTTGGTCGATCTTTAGGATCCGACCAAATACATTGGGTGCCCATAGTCGTATAGGGAATAACCTTCCGAGGTTATACCTTATGGTCACGACGTTTAGTTAGTTGTATGATAGGTAGTTTATATGCCTTAGGTAAATTACCAAAATGCCCTTTTACGCCCAAAATTCATTTTAAGCATATGTAACATAATTTTTAATATCTAAACTGTTTTGGCAACAATATTAGACATGTTAAGGCATATATTACTTGTCATAGGACTAGTTAGGCGGGCCAAACGCGTTTTACGCGAACGACGCGTTAAAGTAGCATAAGCTACCTAAACGGGTCGTAATGGGTCGTAAGCACTTAGGTTAGGTTCCATTTTAGTATGTAGGCTTTGTTAAACCATATTATATGAGTTCCCATACTCGTTTGGTTTAAGAACCCTCATGCTACCCGATCCTCCGAATAGGTCCGTTTATTAACATAGTTACCTATATTAGGTACCGTTTGATTTCCGTGATCTCTAGCATTGTTTGGTTGTTACTCAAGGACTCCTAAGCAATCTCAAGTGAGTACATAGACCCCTCTTTTACTGTTTTTCCAAACTGTTTTGGGGTGAAACACATGTGCCTACTTGTTACTTTCATGCTTTCCATGTTTTCACATTATATACTTGCTATGTTCGTTAGTACATTTATAGTACATGATTTACATTACATTGTTTTGCTATGTATGTTTACTTAGCATACTTAGTACATTGTTTTACTTTACATTTCTGCTATGTATGTTGACTGAGCATGCTAGCACATTGATTTACATTACATTAGTTGCATATGTTTACTCAACATATGGACACATTGATTTACATTACATTAGTTGCATATATTTACTCAACATATGGACACATTGTTTTACATTGCATTTTGTTGCATATGCTCATCCAGCATATGAACACATTATATTACATTTTGAACCGTTTGTAACTATTTAACTATGTGAACCGTTGTAACTATTTGACTACGTGAATCGTTGTAACTATTTGACTATGTGAACCGTTGTAACCATTTGATTATATGAACCGTTTGTAACTGTTGAACCGTGTGAACCGTATTTGACCATACATAAACATTTCTACAATTGTTAAACATTTCATCTTGGTGGCTGTTTGGGTGAGTGATTTAAGTAACGAGGCGACGTGTAATACGATAAAAACATGGTGGATACGCCGCTGGTACTTCCTATATATAAGCGCTTTTATGGTATTACATATCGTAGCGTTATTTAAACCATTTCAGTTTAGACATATTACATCTACAATACAATCCTCACATAAACATTGTTTTACAAATAACTTAACTTATACAAACTCATTTTTATATGGTTATTCACTTAACCATACATTATTCTTTTATACATATATATCATTTGGTTTATTTATCACTTTTCAAATGATTTATGAAAGGAACCACTCAACAAGATTCATGGCTACTTTTTATTAAACATTTTCTTAAACTTAAGTCATGAATCCTATTTTCACAAAACCTATGTATCTCACAGGCATTTTTATGCTGACGTACCTATTTTCACATGTGTTTTCAGGAGCTGTTGCTTAGGATGATGATCGTGACGTTAGGGCGGACCTGTGCCTTAGAGACTTAAAATGAAGATAGACTTAGTTAAATTTTGTTATGTACTCGTTGGTTCTTGTTTAAGACAATGTAACTCTCTTGTTTGATAAATAAAACGTAACTTTAATTTCCATGGTTGTGAAACAATTAATTCTGTTACAACACTCACCGACGTTTCCGCCACGTTTTGTTGTTTTACATGGTCGGGGTGTGACATAATGTGGTAGGCCCCTCTTTTGAAGGTGACGTTACCCTCAGCTAAGTGGTTTGAGTCAGCAGGGATACAATCCCAAGTAGCCGGGTTAATGTATTAATAGTAGTTTACATATGAGGGGATCAGGTCATTCGCACCCCCGCCTTCCAATGCCAGTGGGTATTGAAGGAGGTCCTAGTAAGCTTGACCCAGGTCCTTGTAGGATCTATACACTGAACAAGGCAAGAACCTTACCAAACTATTCCCTTAACCCCTGACCAGGTAACCAACATATCTCTATATAGACCGTAGAGATATGAATCGTGAAAATCTTTTATTTTATATAGTCAGTAAAATAATGCCAAGACACCACGGACAAATGATAAGGAAGTTTCACCTTCAACATAAGAAACTAGTTATTAAAGTCATTAATACAAAACCAAATAAAAAGTGCGAAAAGATTAAAAATCAAAAGTATTACACTAAATGCTTGTCTTCACCAAGTAATGTAAGAGACTTAGGCAAACATGGCCTTTGATTGTCAAGAACTCTTACTATCAATCTTGGATCCCGAGACTACTACACACACTCTATGATGGATGATGGATGATGGTGGTGGATGTGGGTTGTAGTGGTGGTGGAGTGTGGGTGAAGTGGGAGAGAGGTGGTTTGCCAAGGGATGCCTTTGAAGTCAACCAAGCACCCCTATTTATAGCCTGCACAGAAGCCCGGACACGGCCCAGTGTCCATTGGGCACGGCCCCGTGTCCATCCCCTTTCTCTTTCTTCATTAATTACAATTTCTCCGTATTAGCTCCACACGCCCCCGTGTTGGCTGGGCACGGCCCCGTGTGTAGAAGCGTATCTGTACTGTCAAGATTTGCAAGATTCTGCGAATCTTAGCGTTGACCACGACCCGTGTGGAGCTGGGCACGCACCCGTGCTGGGAATAGAAGCTTCTATAACTTTGTCTTTTCTGCAGGCAACTGGCCACGCCCCCCTGTCCGCTGGGCACGGGGTCGTGGTCAGCCTTCTGTTTCTTTGTTTTTGCTTGGGAAGATGTTGTCGAGGAGTTGGGCATGCCACGTTTATTCCTTTTCTTGTATTTATGTTAGTTTTTGCTGCATATTTGTTCCTTTTGTTCATTTACGCTCATTTAGTCCTTAAAATACAAAAGGAAGACAGAAGCACACTTTTTCCAACATTTGTACTAAAAAAAGGTTAGTCTTATGCCTCAATTGATGTATTTTGTATGTTGCATTTTACACACATAAAATACCCCCGCACTTGAATCTTTGATTGTCCTCAAGCAAAAATCTTTATAATGTGGCTTACACTCCCAAATGGAATGGGTAGAAGAGAAGTTTTGGACTTGTCTTGAGTGTCGGGAATCCAAGATCTTTTATTAGGCTTTATTTTTACGTTATTTACAATCCTATTCGTTATGATTTATTTAGAACGTTTCATAAGAGAAATTACTTATTTGGGCATAACATGCCTCTTTAAAATTCCATTTATATACAAGTTCACATACCTCACGGGAGATCACTCAACACTCGGCGGAGTGTGGGTGAACTACCTCTATATGAGAAAACTACGTTTAAACCAAACAACCAAAATAAGTTAACGAAAATGCGGAAGCGTAAATATAAGTAAAGTATAAAGTGTGCGCCAAAACAAACCCCAAACCAAAGTAAATAAAGTAATAATGTGTCATCAAGAAAAATGTTTTGACATCCATGTTGTGCACCTAATCGTGAGTACCTTAGCGACCTGAGAAAACATGCAAGAAACAAGTGTCAACAATTATGATGAGTGAGTTCACAAGTTTTAGTTCACAGTTGAAAAGTAAGTTGTTTTCCAAAAGTTCCCACTCCTCTATTCTGAATAATAAATGTAGTGTTTAGCAGTTACTTGTTATATTGTAGGTAGCTAACCTAAGTTACGTCACGAAAGAGTTCGAAACCGAAGCTGACTGTTGTTGCCTTTGTTTGCTAGGTCTATCACTGACCATGGCGATATGTTAGGCCAATTCTACACCCGTTGACCATTCCCAGCCTAGCTAGCGCGACTAGCTCTAGTGGGGCTTGTCGGGCCCAGTAATACTACTCAAAATTCACCCGCTATCCACTCAATACTAACGGTCCGAGGTTCACAAGGACTCTATGTGATAATAGCTACTTTGTGACCATAACGATATAACAAAAAATCAACTAAATTAAAGATGTTATATTACCAAAACGTTAAAGCATTAGATTACCGTAATGTGTACATGTTTTCTCCCCCTGTGTTTTCTAATATTTAAAGAGTAGGGGTCGTGAACTCATCTTTGTTTTGCTCGGTATGACTTAAGTGAATTTCGAGCCGATGTGGTCAACCACTTCCTATTATGGTTACCATTAGGTTGTTAGTGTGTGTTCATGCAAGACATGTAACCTTACACGTATCTAACACATAGCATGCATCGCATTGACACATAAATGTTCATTCGGGTGAATTTGTGTACATGTTCATAACATGACATACAACATGTTAAACGACATTCATGTAAGTTCTAAACAAGTATTAACATCCTATTATAACACGAGCAACACATAGATACACAAAATTCAATTCACTGCACTACTAGTTTAGAACTATGAAACTTAACCGTTTTTCGGGGATTTTATTAAAATACCAAACGAGGGTAAAAATTACGATAAATTTATGTGAAGTGAAAAATGGTCGACTTGTCCTTGTGTAAATTTTTTAGAGCTTAATAGTTTACATAAAATTCATGAAAAATCAAATAGTACACATAACTCTGATTCGTCACTTTCTGGCGACAGTTTATGGTAAAAATTATATAAAAATCCTTGTTAGCTCTTTTAACGAGTCCAATTGGAGAATTTGAGGATCTCCTAGCACTACCTACTGTATAAATTTCACATATTAATTGAAAATTCGGATTGAGTTATGACATTCGTAATAGGTCGTAATTTATGTCGAAAAATGCAGTCTGCACCTTTGACACGAAAAACTTCATTTAAAATATCAAAACTCATCGAAAAATTATGATTCCAGTGGGGTTTGAATGCTATTTCCTGGAATTGCATTTTAGACTTAAGAAACACATGTTTTTGTTAAGTTTTGCCCATGTTATAGCCAATATAAGTCGTCTGTAAATTTTTATCAGGTTATGTTTGGTTTCAGCTTTCAATTAAAACATGTTTATGACACTATAAACCCTATTTTCAGCAATCAAAACTCCAACATCACATACACGAATTTAGCATCAAGTTTCATCATCAACATCAAACATAATCAAAACCCTAGCATGCATACATGATCATCAAGTTACTATACTATCAAGAATCATTACATAATGTAAGTCCCAAAAACCGGATCTAACAATGATATCACAACTAGTTTGATTGGTAGCGGAATCACACAATCAAACTGATTCAGTAATAATCGCAAGAAATAAGATGAAATTGAGAAATTGTCCAAAAAGCCTAACTTGCATACAATGATTGTCAGATACAAGTTACAATAGAAATCAATAAGAGTCAACAACCTAAACAAGAAAAACTAAACAAGTATTTATAGGAGAGTCAAGCCCACAACTCCCCCAAAACCCTAAGCCCAAAACGCCACCTAAGCCCACTCCTACAAGCCCAAAACATCTAATTAGCAACTAGCCCACATCACTATTTAATAACTAATGTATAAACCTTTAAGGGCCCATCAATCTCCCCTAGGTTTATAACATTAGTGTTTCTTCAGCTCGAAGTTCCACCAGATTCACCTGTAACAACCTGACTTTTTGAAGTCAAAGTACAAGTCAAAGTCAAAGGAAGAAAAGATTGCTAATGAGATCTGTCATTTCTGACTTAATTATTGCTTGTACTCTCGAACCTCACTAATCGATACTTTAGTTACGTTGTATTTGTTTGCAATGTGTAATATGTGAAATAACAATGCGATAAACGCAATTAAACGCTAATCTACTTAACGTAATCTCATCGCTATCGCATCGCAACTCGAATCACAGTTATGGATATTGCTTTACGTGTGTGTGCTATTATGTGTTACTTGTGCATATTTAATTATGTTAAAGGTGTTATTCGTAAACGCAATCGCAACTCTATCGCAACGCAATCTCATCACGAACGCTAAACGCAAGGTTACTTATGTTGTTGTATGTTAGTTATGTTATTTGTGTAACTATTATTTAATACTATCGCATCGCTTATTCGACACTCGCTTAAACACAACGCAACGCTCAACGCACGAACCGGAAAATCGGAAACCAACTCGCACATGTCGTCCGATCAAATGACCGTTTGATCGAATGGTCATCCGACCGGATGACCATCCGATCGGATGGCCATCCGATCGAAGGGCCATCCGATCGAAGGGCCATCCGATCCGTCACTCTACACCGCCTTTCTCCTCCCCTCACTATAAATACCTCACATGTCACATCACTGTTCATGATGTGACAGCTCTCCTCCGACCCAGCGCATACTCGGCCACTTTTCCCTCGATTCCTCGCGATTCTTGTAAGTTTTCATCTCAAATCTTGTACTTCCTTAATCAGCACACACTTTCTCATCATCCTCACCATCAAATCTCACAATTTCACCATGGAATCCACCTGATTTGAGCTGTTTAGGAGTGACGTCATCACGGGTTCCTATGGACACCGAAGTATGATTTCATCTCACCAAGAACAACTCAGATTTAAAGGATTCTACAATGTTTAAACACTGATTTCTCCCAAATCTAAACATTTTCTAACTAATTTCTACTTTTCTTCAAACATCCTTCACTTTTACTCAAAAACCGATAGAATCTGAGTTCGTTCAGGCCTCCTACTCATTCCCTAGTGAAGTGCCGGTTTGAGAACGGACTACTATCGGAGAGACAACTGATTCACGGGTTGAACATGAAACACCGTCATGAACAGTTACTGATCGAATGGGGTGATTCCCATCCGATCGGACGACTTCGACTTGATGTGGTTTCCATTGTTTAACACGTTGTCATACCATCTCGGTTCAACCGCAAAACTTTCTAAACTTAACTGATTTTACAAATTCTCAAACGAACAGGTTGCCGAACGAATTGTCGTCCGATCGGATCGCCATCCGATCAAACGATGATCCGATCAGGTGACTTGTGACTTCAACACTTAAACGATTTGCAAAACTTCAAGGAATATCAGCTTCTAACGAATAGTCATCCGATTGGACGACCACCCGATCGAATGACTATCCGTGCGGAAGATCTAGCTCATTGCAACTCCCACTCAAACGAATCACCATCCGATCGAATGGCCATCCGTCCAGAAATAGAGATACTTCTCACTTTTTAAAATGCTACAACGAAAACTTCAGAGTTCAAATAATATACAAACACATCCTTCCCAACGGACGACCCTCTGACCGAATGGTCATCCGTCCGGATGACCATCCGTCCGGATAGTCATCCGATCGGATCACCCTTTGTCACTCATCCCACCGACACGCTATTTCACGCACTTTTCAACGCTGATACTGCCATTCTGTAATCAGTCTAACTCTCCAGCGCTCCCTTCAATCCAAGACTGTGTTTATTCATTAAACACGATCTGTGAGTATACTCGATCCCTTTTTGCTAAATTCACTTTTGGGGGTTACATGCGTTACTTATATCAAATCACATCTATCACACAACACAAACACTTTAATACGCTAACCGCTCTGCATGTTATACGTGTTATTCGATGAATGCTTGTATGTTATGTTTACACAGTGATTGTTGCCTGACACCTTAGCAACGATAGTACTATAGTTTGGACTCAGCACCTGTCGTGGACAGGGGTTGTTAAGGGTATTTCTTCACGTGTTACAGTGGTGATATGTGTTGCGCATTCTACAACTCGCAGTCATGTCTGTGCATATTTCATTGTCGATAACCTGCTAGCTTCACATATCTACGTGTTACATGCTGGTTATGCGTAAACCGCTTTTCGCTACTATTATACTATAAAACTTGTATGCTCACCTTTACACTATGTGTATTCACCTATTTTAACGTATGTGACAGGTGTTTAGGACGTTGTGCTATGCTTTGCTATTGTGGAATCAAGCTAGGGGAGTCTAGAAACAAACTAATTAATTTATGAGTTGTCGGAACAATTTTTGTCTTTGAGAACACTATGTCTGTAATAAATTTTTTACTTGATATGTTATGGTATGGGACGTAACATTAAATATTTGGTAATTATAGTTGTTATGGATTCTCTTGGACAATCTGTTCGCTCAGTGCCTCACCCCGATGTTTCCGCCATCGGTTGGGGTGTGACACCACCTCCGCCAAACAGAGGAGTAGCATCTACATACAATCTCGAACCAATCATGTTCACCATAGCACTTGTCCACGACTTCGCACAAACTTGATACTGTTCATTTGTGCGAATCTGGTTCTTGTTCAAGACCTTGATATCCTGCACATGAAAACTTATCAGGTCTAAAGTGCCAGCCAAACGGCAAGCAAATTCTTTAGTAACGATCACCGACTCACCCATCTTTGGATCGTGCCCAGAATTTGAAGTTCTTCAGCACACCTTTTGGAAATTTTGGAGCAGCTGGAATAGCCTTTTCTTTGTCAGTTGGTGGCCAAATCACAGTCTTGATAGTTCTGCGAGTGTACAGATCACGAACGCCATGATTTTTCTTAACAAATGATTCTGCATACTTCATGTTAGGAAAATCATTCTTAACTTCTCTCTCAAGCTTTGAGTGGAATTCCAATCCTCTTCCACGTTGATTAGGATCAAAATCATGAAAAAGGGCTCGTAGCAGATTCTTTAGATCTATCTTTGTCCACGATTCAAACTGAGATTCCTTGGAGTAATATTCTCAGTGCCCATTCTCTCGTATCACTAACCGCATCTGTTTGTTGTGATCATACCTCCAGCTGGTAATTCTTGACTTATTCCTAACTTTATCATAGTGACTCGCACCCAATTCCAAAACGTATCGATCAGACGTTTTAGTTAGATCTTTTGGTTGAAAGTTTTCGTCGAGAGGATTCACAACTTGATTTTTCATAATAAACATCTATTTGTTGCTAGGCTTCTTCTATGGCAGCTTCCTTTTCTTCTTTTGTGTTGTTTCAAGATATTTATTCAAAGCAGCTTCTCGTTCAGCATCCTCAACGGCTTTTTCTTCAGTTGTTCTCTCTCTGAGCAACATTCATCGGATCATCGTCTTTATCAGCAAATTCACTCCCAAACTTCTTTTCTAACTTCGCTTTCAAATCGAGACCATCGACATCAACATGTTTACATCACTCTGTAGTTCATCAATAACTTGATCTTTATTGGACACTTGAGCTTGCAACGATGCGATCTAAGCGTTTTTCAGAATTGAGTCTTGTTCTAACACAACTACTCTCTTTTGAAGCTTCACCACATACACATCATCATCACTATCTGAGTCTTCAAATACCTTCATCTTCTCAGCAGCTCGAAGTAAATGTTCTTCTTATTCAAACATACCACCACTTGAACTACCACCAACCTCAAAACGAACACCACTAGAACTTTCTTGTTCAGATCTGGTAGTTGTTTTAGGAAATGACATTTCAAAGAAATCAGGTATCACATTCTCTTGGGCTGTAGCAGCAACTTCAGGTTCGGCTTGAATAACAGGCTCGGTTTCATCATTAGGGCTCACTTGTTCAGCAATACTCGATTCAGTCTCAACTCTTTGTCTCTTGCTCACTACAAAATCAATATCTTCAGAACATCATCTTTAGCTTGTTCTTCTTCAAAAGGAGTAATCACAGGAGGAGGGTTCCCAAGACTATCCTTCAACGATTTGATCAAAGCTGCAAGATTTTCAGAATTCGTTAATGGTAATTCTCTAACAGGTACTTCAGCTTGCTCAGACTCTATTAGCTCCACATCACTGTCAATTCCTTCGTCATCAGTAACTAGATTTTCTATCTCAACCTCAGGTTTAACTGCAACTCCCACAAACTGCACATCATGCTCTTCAGCAACTATGGTATTTATTGATTTTGAAGCTGGCACATGACGTACAACCGGTCCAAAATTTTCATGTTTCTCCAATGGATACTTTCCCAAGAACTGATGTCTCTTTGCAGTTTCTCGGTTCCTTTTCACTGTATCAAAACAACTAGGACCCATAGGCTTCAGGTTCAACACATTTGTACTCTTAACCAGTTCTCGATATTTCTCGTCAAGCATCATCTGAACAAAATGTGGATAAAGCATAAAAATTTTCTTCTTCGGGTTCTCTAGCATCCTCTTCTTGTTGTCGAATAAACGCAGAAAAGTTGCAATCCAAGTTGTTCACGAGAGCAACCATAGCAAATGTCTGGATCTGATTCAATTGATCTAAGCCGCCCATATTCTCTGATATACACAGTAAAAACATGTGCACCAACAACCTCCAGTACGGTGGGAATAACTACTTTAACACGGTGGGATAATGTCTTTTCCAAATGTTGTTAGATGATGAGCTTGATCTTCAAATTTCGACACTTCACGAACAATGGCTTTCGTAATGATAATGTCTTTTCCTTGTATCTTGGCGTCTACAGAACCAACACCTCGAGCTCCTCTTCGATTTATTTTGGCAGATAACCAAAAATCCTTGACCATATCAATGCATATAATAGGATTTGCCTTTAGTGTGTGCGTAATGCGACATGTATTTAATCCAGCGATCATAGAATAAAATTCATCATAATGTTCTGCCAGAGGATCTAACAAATAACCCGCTTGATTTTGTGACGCTTTAATATCCAATTTTCGTTGATCTACCATTTTCTGCATAAAGACTAACCAAGTTAGATTAACGTCAGAATCCGGCTGACTAGTCAACATAATTAACAGGTCAACAAGTCAACATGGTCAACACGGTCAATATGTACAATAGGTCAATTCGGAACAAGTCAATTTGAAAAGTTCAAAAGTCAAAGAGATCAATTCAGAAAAGTTCAACAGGTCAAAATTACTGTTTCAAAAAATCCAAAGGTTCAAATTAATGACCCTTGTCAAATTTTCCGAAAACTATCTGACATTTCGGATAAATCATGCCAGATTTCGGATAAATCATAGTATGAATACTGATTATCCGAAATGCATGAATTATCCAAATTCCATCCGAAATATGAAGATCCTTTATCCGAAATGATCCAAAATGGTTGAATGATTATCCGAAATGTATGAAGTTCCATCCGAAATCCATCTGAAACCTGTAGATACCTTGAAGTTTCAAATTAGTCCTGATGAGATGAGAGAGAATTTGGAAAGATCAGAAAAGTTATCTTGTTCGGATGATTTTCTGAAAACAGTAAATGCACTTTATATACTATTTCAAAATGGGCCTTAGACTAATGGGCCTAGTCCAAATCCAGGCCCAATTCGGAATAGTGTTTTTCGAAAACCCTTTGGGCTTGATTAAAAAACAGTTGGCCCAATTCGAATAGATTCGAAAACAGTTGGGCAAGTCATGTAGAGGCCCAATCCGAAACAGTGATTTCGAAAGCATGTTTGGGCTTTATTCAAAGATCAATTTAACTGATAGAAAACCATCTTTCTCAAATTCCACGATCCGACCAACCGAGCAACCTTTTGAAAACACACACAAACACATGTAAATTCACCCAAATAAAAATAAAAACATAAAATAAATTGCTACGGGATCAAATTGTTCTCAGACTGACTAAGGAACACTTTTCAGCACATGCTTAATCAGACTAGTCTATGTGATTACCAATATGTTTGTCCTCTTAAACCTAACGCTCAACTTTCAATTATCAACCTCGTGATACGATTAAGATAATATTATACTATAACACCCGTGTGTCCCATTCCATGACATACCCCCGCGATCAAGGTAAGCATAACGATTCATCGTAGCAGGTGAGTATACTGAGTTCATCCTTTCGTTTTACAACGTCAGACTATTGGTGAACAGGTCAGTACTTTCGTACATCAAAGTGACCAATATTTTTGTCCGACAAGGGTTAGGCAAATACCTGTTTCGTAGCACATGGAATTCCCTCATTTGAGGTTTTCTTCCTTTAAGGTTTTTTGCCTCTTTTTGGCTCTTTTAAGATATCCTGACTGTGCCTAGGTCTGCATATATTCTGGATGCAACAAGACAGTCATGATATCCCCAGATGACCCAACAGCATAAAGACCCGAAACCTCAAGCGTTGGCTATCTATCAACGCAAGATTTAAGATCATAAAATCATACTCCAATGGTATTACCCACATGGTGCATAATTCATTATGTTTATATCACTTGGTATCTTTTATCTATTTGAGCATTAAGCCTACTGAAATATCACAATAGATCCTAGTCTTTTCAGCTATAGCACCTTACATGTGTTAATCAAGCCCTTTACCATGAACATTTATTTCATTTCCCATCAAATATTTCTACCCCTAAATTTGTGCAAAAGTAGAATACTCTATGCTCAAATTTACTTATTTTATTATTAACCCCCTTTTTTTTAAATTGATTAGTCGATGAAATGTATCATTTTCAAAAGAACCACGAGTACTTTGAATCTAGAGTTACTGACAGGTTTTGTAAAAAGATTTGTTGTATTTGCATCAATATGGATCTGTTCAAGTTTAACGAGTCCTTTGTCATAGGAAGCTCTAATGAAATGAACCTTGATATCAATGTGCTTGGTTTTAGGGTGAAAACAGGGTTTTTAACAATTTGGATAGCGGCATCATTATCACAATAAATAGTAGTGTTAAGATAAGTCAAAGCGTAATCCTGAAGCTGGTGTTGCATCCAAATAACCTAGGAACAGCAAACGGATGATGCAACATATTCTTCTTCTACAGTTGAGAGTGACAAGGTCTGTTGCTTCTTGCATTGCCACGAGATAAGTCTATCTCCCAATAACTGGCATCCAACCGATGTAGACTTCATGTCCCTGTCTGTACCTCCAAGGTTACTGTCAGAAAAAGCAAACAGATCAAAATTTGAATCTCTAGGATACTAGAGTCCAAGTTTTGGAGCTCCTTTAAGATATCGAAAAATTCTTTTAACGGCAGTAAGATGAGAAAGTTTAGGGTTAGCCTGATAACGAGCACATTGACAAATGACAAACATAATGTCTGGCCGACTTGTAGTCATGTACATCAATTAACCAATCATAGATTGGTATAATGTCCGGTTAATCGAGCTTCATTCAGTATCCTCATTTAACAATGGTCGTTCTGCTATGGGTGAATCCATAGGTTTCGAATCTGTCATGTTGAATTTTGCAAGCACATCATGAACATATTTTCCTTGATGAATCAAGATTCCTTGACTGCTGATGTGTGTAAAATGCAACATATAAATTACATCAAATGAGGCATAAAACTAACCATTTTTAAGTACTAATGTTGGAAAAAGTGTGCTTTTGTCTTCCTTTTGTATTTTCAGGATTAAATGAGCGTAAATGAACAAAAGAAGCAAAAATGCAGCCAAATCTAACATAAATACAAGAAAATGAATAAACATGGCATGCCCGACCCCTCGACAGCATCTTCACAAGCAAAAACAAGAGATCAGAAGGCTGAACACGGGCCCGTGCCCAGCGGACATGGGGGCGTGTGGAGCTAATGCAAACAAATTGCAATTAATGAAGAAAGAGAAAGTGGATGGACACGGGGCCGTGTCCAGGCTTCTGTGCAGGCTATAAATAGAGGTGTTTGGTTTACTTCAAAGGCATCCCTTGGCAAACCACCTCTCTCACACTTCACCCACACTCCACCACCATCACAACCCACATCCACCACCATCATCCATCATCCATCATAGAGTGTGTGTAGTAGTCTCGGGATCCAAGATTGATAGTAAGAGTTCTTGACAATCAAAGGCCATGTTTGCCTAAGTCTCTTACATCACTTGGTGAAGACAAGCATTTAGTGTAATACTTTTGTTTTTTAATCTTTTCGCACTTTTTATTTGGTTTTGTATTAATGACTTTAATTACTAGTTTCTTATGTTGAAGGTGAAACTTCCTTATCATTTATCCTTGGTGTCTTGGCGTTATTTTACTGTCTATATAAAATAAAAGATTTACACCATTCATATCTCTACGGTCTATACAGAGATATGTTGGCTACCTGGTGTTGGTGCATACATCTGTCGACTTCGTCTTATATCGAGTCTCGGTTTCATTGCGGACCTAATGAAGCATGATGTCATCTTATACAATGATGACATCATCATTGCATCACCTCACAAGAAGACAAAACAGATTTGAGGTTTCGCTTGAAATGGTCATTATGTTTGGTTTCGCTTGAAGACAGATTAGTTGTAGGTTTCACTTGAAGTTGTCTTATGTGTCCTTCAAGCGAAAGCAGGATTACTATATATAGGGGTCATGTCTATTCATTTGTAACGTTTTCCAGATTTGATACCGAAGTGCTGCCGGTATTCTTACAAGGTGATACAGTTCATTTGAAAAAAACGAATCGTGGATGAGGAATTCTACAACGCATTTGCTACTCCGGTTACTCCAATTTCTCTTGCACAAAACACGATGTTGGAAAACGAAACGGGAACAATGCAAAAACCGCCCAAACTAATGAACATCGAAGAATATAAGGGTTGGGAAGGACGTTTCGAGAATTGGGTGCAAGCTAACTATCTTGATGCGTGGGAATGTGTCAAGACAAAATACATTCGACCGATGAATGATGATGAAGAGGTGGTTCCAATTAAAGATCTAAGTGCTGATGCTAGAAAGAAATACAAAGATGAAAAAATGATGCTGAGTTTATTGCAACAAGCTGTGAAAGAAGACATCTTGGTGTTATTACAACATAATGGAACTTCCTACTCGATTTGGAAAGCATTAAGATCGAAGTTTTATGGAAGTCAAGAGATGGTTAAGAACAAGAAATCGCTTTTGAAGACACAGTTCGATTTGTTTCGTGGATTGAAGAATGAAAGCACAAGGCAGATTATTGAAAGATACTGCAATCTGCTAGCAAACATGAAGAGATTGAGTATTGAGAAAGACAATGAAGAGTTGATCGAGAAGCTTGCTGATGCTTTGCCATACGAGATTTGGGGCACATATCTCATGATGCTTAGAAACAAGAAAGGTTTTAGCAGTTTGACACTCAGCAAGTTCATTGAGAATATTGAAGCTCAGGAGATGGAACAGAGAAAGGCTTTGAGAATGAAAGATTTCGATGGTGAACAAGACATCGGTCTTTACTACAAAGGTGGTGTTAGTGATAAATCCACCAACTTTTCACCAAAAGTTCAAACATCATTCAATGCAAAGAGTCCATCTGAAAGTTCTTCTAAAGGATCAAGCAGCAACACAAGTTTCTCATCATTTCCATCTTTTGATCCGAACGTTTCAACAACAAGAAATGGCAAAAAGCTTCAATGCAACATTGTATTGAACATTGAAAATGATCAGGAATATTCTGAAGAGTTAGCAAAAAGCCATATGTCTTTATTGGGAACTGTTCTTGAATCTTATGGTAGTTTTGTTGCAGGTCGAATCGCGAATCCAATGCTGACAAAGGAAGATTACGACCAGATCGATGCTGAAGAGATGGAACTGATGGACATAAAATGGTGCTTGGCCAGCGTGTTGAGGAGAGCTGAGAAATTCAAGCAAATCACTGGAAGAGATGATCTTCGTGAGGCTGGTGTTTCTACTTTAGGTTTTGACAAATCTAAAGTCACTTGTTTTCGTTGCAGGGAGATGGGTCACTTCAAGAGGGAGTGTACCAATCGCGAAGCAAGTGGAGCTCAGAATCCTTTTAACAACAACAATGATTACTACCGAAAAGCCATCTACCATCAAGTTGCTCAGCAATCATCTCAACGACATCAACATCAAGCACAAACTGCACATGGAAGGAATGTGATTGAAGACTCTGGAAAGAGAGCTTGTGTGGTTAATCAAGATTCTTCAAAGAGAGCTGATGGTAGTGCCTTGATAATAGATCAAGATGACGAAAAGTTACCTGAAGGGTTTAGCTGGGAAAATTTCACATGGGATAATTATGTTCCTGATCAAGCTATAGCTCACACAACTTTTGTAGCCCGAGTTGAAGAAGATAGTGATGATGATCGTGAATATTGGGCAAAGAAAATGGCAGATCATTTGAAGATGATGGCTGAAAGTGATAGTGAAGATGAAAAAGCCAAGAAGAAAAAGAAAAGGATCAAGACACCAGTGAGCAGTGATGGTGAAGATGTTCCAGTGATAAGAAGACAAAAGATGAAAGAAGTTCCTAAATTCAAGGTTGATGAAGAAGTTGATGCTAAAAAGATTCCTGTGAAATGTGAAAACTGTGAAGCTATAAAAAAGCAGAACAGCACATTGATTTACAACTTGAACAGTTTGAAGGAATCTTATGATGTGTTGAACAAAGAAATGAATCAATACAATCAAACAAGTGAAGAACAAGCAACAGCAATGAAGACACTTCAAGGAGCTTTTATGATCAAACAGAAAGTTGTGAACAACTACATTGAGAAGTGTGATGCTCTTGAACAGAAGCTAGAGACACAAAGAATTGAGACTGGAAGAGTAAATCGGTTGTTGAAAAGTTACTCATGTACTTCTTATGTTATTGACAGGATCTATCCAACAGTAGAAGGCATGAAGGCGTTTGAGGAAGAGGAGACTTTTGAGGCAAAGCATTCTGAAGAACAGAAAGGTTCTGAAGAAAAGACTCCTGAAAAGAAGAAAGTAAAGAAGAAGGATACAAAAGAGAATGATTCTGGTAAGAAACAAAGTTTCAGTTACAACAAGTGTCCACCCCCGCTTGAAAATGGATATTCTCCGAGAAATCCAAATTCAGAAAGAGTCGAAAAGGCAACAAATTTACAGTGGGAGTCGGAGTCGTCAGTTAACTTGCCAGAAAATATTGATGTGACGTTTACATCATCTGACACTGATCATGAGTCCGAGTTAATAAAGAAAGTGGTCGATCAGGTGTTGGATAAAGATGAAACTGAGGAGTCAAAGATGGAGTCAAACTCAGAGTCAAAGTCAGAGTCAGAGTCAAAGTCTGGTTCTAAAAGTTCGAGTTCGACAGTTAACAGTTCAAAGTCTTCAGTTAAAAGAATTTACAACAAAGAATTCCTGTTATCAAAATCTAATTTGAGTGACGAAACATTCAAAGTGGCATATACATTGAATGATTCTGACAAATTATATTTTGATGAGGAATTTCCAATAAGAGGTGTAAAAACTGAGATGATAAAAAAGGTTTTCAAACTTACAGAAATTAACATTTCTGAAATAAAAGATTTAAATCTTACTGATAAACCTAAAAAATACACCTCAAGAGTACAACAAAGATTAAATAAGAAAAAAGGTTACAGTTCTGGTTCTGGTTTTCACAAGAAACCAAACCCTAACCGTAATTTCAAAAAGAAAGGTCTTGGTTTTACTCCAACAGAAAAATAGAAAAATGAAAAATATGTTCGTGATTTTAAAGCAAAAATGACATTTGTTTCAGGTACTTCATCAGAAGAAGAAGAAAAGAAAGAATTCTTGAAACAATCGAACAAAGAATTCCTTGCGAAGAAGCAAGAAGAGATGAAGATTGCTGATCAGATGAAAGAAACGAGAACCTGTTTCCAATGCAACATCGTTGGTCATATTGCCAAAAATTGTTTTAAGGCAAAACAATCAAAACAGGGAGTATCTTGTCACTTGAAAAACAAAGAAGTTGTATTTGAACCACCAATTGACAGAACTAAATTGTTCAAAAATTCGACTTTTGAAATTGGTGAAAGTTCAAACAGGTTTTACAAGAAAAGAGGAAATCTTGACAATCAGAAATGGGTTGTTAAGAAATCTGATAGTAGCTCTAACGATGATTCTGATTCGTCGAAATCAGAGGAGCTATCTTCTGGCAATGAATCTGATTTCACAAAATCAGATGAGCCACAGGTTGTTTCAAAAGGAGAAAAATCAGTTCTGACTGTGGATGATGAAAATTTTCCATCACTTAGGGCTGAAAATTATAAAAAGAAAATTGGTAAAGTTGAGATTTCAAACCAATTTTATGATGACAAAAAGGTTTTTGATGTTGAGAAAGTCTTTAACTCCAAAGTTCATCATATTTTTGGAAAAATGATTGACAGGAAGGTCAAAGGAGTAAAGGAGTTTTACGAGAAGAAGACAAAGAAAGATAAAGTTGAACCATCCCTGGTTTGTGACTGGGATGGTACATCTTACGAACAGTAAGTCTGTGGACTTGCCGGAGCTCCCAGGTTTGTAAGCGTGGAGCAGGAATCGGCATCTATCTTTCTTGGTTGATAATCTTACAAGTGGTAAAGATGGTAAAGTACAGGTGATATCATTTAAATTGTTAGTTTTCTACAAATGGTATGATTGGTAGGAAAACCTACAAGTGGTTGAAAAAGATTTACACTTACAAGTGGTAAAATCAAGGACATTAAGTTGTACTTGCATTTTCCTACAAGTGGTTAATCAAGGTCATTAGGTTGAACTTGATTGGACCATTCATTCATGTGGTATTTGAAGGACAATGTGATGAACCAAACCCTAACTTCACAAGTGGTAAAATCAATCAAACTTATTTTCCGGAAAAACCATTTGATTAAAACAAACTTAAGTGTTTTGAAATCACAATGGGAAAATAGTTTGTTGTGAGGGGGAGTTCTGATTGTTTATGCCAAGTGGATGGCGATTTGAAGCGATTTGATATCAGTTGTCACTTTATTGTATAGTTTGTTATCAAATTTCCTAAAATGTGTTTGCATTTTAGGGGGAGTAAGAAATTTTAGAAAATCCAAAAACATTTGAAAAAGTCAAAAACATGATAAAATTCAAAAATGAGTTTTTGTGTCAAAGAAGAGGAAATGATAGTACATCAGTGGACTATCACAACATGCTAAAGAATTGGAAAGTTAAAAAGTGATAAACGGTCTCACTGATGATGTGCCAGTAGATTTTTGCACATTTAGTAGATTGTGACGAGATATAAACCTAAATTCAAACTTGCTTATATTGTGGGGAAACATCTCTCGGATATATGGGTAACCCCCGAAATCTTGTTTGAAAGGTCCCTCTTTCTGAGATATTAGGTATTTATGCTCAGTGATATCTGGGGTATTATCCCGGGACTTCTGCTGAATGGAAATTCTGACCTAGTCCCCGGAGAATACTTTCTGCTTGCTTGAAACATAGCGCCGCCCTCAGCAAATTGATGAAACAATAAAATTGATAGTCATTGCTGTTGTAATCAAAAGATCCTCTAAAGGGGACACACCAAAAGTCGAGTCGTCATCTCTCTGCTGAACGGAAGTTCTGACCTGAGCTCTCACGGTTTCGTACTATAATTTATTCCCTTACAGATATCATCTGTGGTATACTCACCTGTAAGACTGAATATTGGGATCTGGATACGGGAGTATATTCTGAGGTGGGACACGCGATTAAGATTAAGTGCTTAAGACATTAATCCGTATCTCGAAATAGTTGAACTTTGTGTGAAAATTTAAATGGACAAGTATACTGACAATCTAGGTGAATTGTTTAGAACTTAAAATGAAATGAAGCTTAACGGTGTTGGTGATTTGTCTCATAAACTGATATGATCCTCTTACACAAACTCTCAAAAATATTGTATGTAAATATTTCTTTTCTGCATTTCTTTGTTATAAAAAATCCAAAAAGATTTTCGAAGTGTTTTAGCATAAATTTTGAAAAATACAAAAAGATTTTCGACAACTGATGTTGGAGAGCTGATTTTCAAAATTCCGAGTGCTGAACATGATGAACTGGTTTGGGAGTGTGTGTTGGACTCTGTATGCCCAAGACACATAATAAATTGATGTGGCTAGTACGTTATGATCCAAGTCGAGTCATACCCAATAACAAGCTAGACAAACACTTATATTATTTATTTGTGATATGATCAAACAAATAAATATTAACACTTACAATATTTAGAAATTGGTTTTCTAAATAATTACACTTGAGAAGCTAATAAATTATATGGATAATTTATTTTGAGAGAATATTTTATTTTGTTATTTAATGGGTTAAATAACATTTAAAAAGATTGTATAAAGTCTTGCATTTATGTAGTGTTATATTTATAAAAGTTATAAATATAAACTAATACTTAAATTTTATAAAAAGAATTGAATTTTTTTTATAAAAATAAAGCTAGGGCCGCCCCCCTCTCATGGGAACTCACAAAAGCCTTTTGATCCAATGAATTCTCATGCATTTGCATGTGTTAGAGATGATTTCATTGGGTGGCCTAACCAAGACAACTTTGGTCCATTGAACTCTCATGCAATTGCATGAATTTTGATTGGAACTAGATTATGGCAATTCTCTCTCATGATTTATAAATATTAAGATGCAAAATCAAAGTAGAAGACTTGAGATTTTGATCAAAAATTTCGGCCACATAGTATTGTGTTCAAAGAATTTTTCAAGTATATTTCAAGTGTTGAAATCCTAGCTAATCTAATAGTGTTTGTTGGAAGCTTGGGGTATACAAGCTTGAGGCATTCTACTCTTGAAGGCAACCATTCTTGAAGCATCATCCGTTTCATTCTCATTACTCCAAGAAGGTAGTTTTCTAAACACCCTATGGTTGTGTATGATAGTATGCATCTTCATATATGGATCCGGGTTTTGGGATTTTGCATATAAATGGTTTTATATCTTATAAAATTAACATGTTTTAAACATTATTTCCGCTGCGTTTTTATTTCATATGGATGAAATTGCTTTGATAAACATGTTAAAATCCCATCAATGGCATCTAGAGCCGCTTATATGAGTGCATGCTTCAATAGATTAAAAATTTCGGGTTTCGGGTTTGAATAGAACCCTATGGCCGAAAATTTTAACATGGTTAACCCTTTGTTTTTCAAGATTATTTTCTTACATGCATAAGAGAATCTTGAAAAATTTATTTCATATGAATGAATTTGTTTGTTTGGACAAAACTTACCTTTTCGGTTTTTTAGACATAGCCGAAAATGGGTATTAAAAGGGAACCATTTTATGCTTCTTGAAATTAATACACATATATATATATTTGGATATATATTTTGGTGCATATGACCTAGCCATGACCTTGTGTTGTGATTTATTATTTCAATGGGTTGTAATAATTATTATTTTGTTCTTCCATTAGAAGATATGTAATTTATTTATTTTCATTTGGCATGTAAAATAAATAGATTAGGTGCATGTTATTTTACTAGAAAAAATGTATTAGGATATATTTTGTAAAAGAATATGCACACAAAAATGCGGTTTTGGTTTGGACCATTATATTCGGTCCAAAGAACTTCATCGTTCTCAACGGGATTTTAACCCGATAACCAAAACTCATTTTTGGAGTCCAAAGGAGTTTGGAGCTGAAAATAAAAGACTTTTGGAAGCTCAAAGAAGGTGGAGAAATCACAACACAAGAAGGAGACTTGAAGCATTTGGATGCGGGATCAAGTGGGAGTTCAACGACACATTGCTTGTGTCATTTTTCACCCTTTAGGAAGGACCTTTTGGCACACTTGTTTCGGCTAACAAGTGTTGTCAAAATAGTTGGCTATGGTTATGCACCTATTGTTATGCTTGTGTGGTTGTTTATTTTGTTGTTTATGATATGTAGATATGCATGACAAACTAATAATCAACAACAAGCGTAAAATTGGTTCTTGAAAAAGTCATTAAAATGTTTAATAAAGGTTTTATTAAAAATTAATGATTTTATAATAAAATGGGTTTTATTAAATAGAACCTTGAAAATTTGTTTTCACCAAAGTACCATTGATTTGAATGCATGCAAATGTATGGTACATAATATTTTCTAAACTAGAATTTTGAAATATTGAAAACCCTTTTATAAAACAAGTCAAACACCATCCTTTTATACAACACTCGAAACACTTGGGAACTCTTATTGTGGGATAAAGGTCACCTAACCACATTTGAGAGAACTTGTATGTTCGAGGTGGGTTTACCATGTTTGTGGGATAAAGGTCACCTAACCACTTATGTGTATAAACTCACACGTGTGTGTAAGTTGGACGACTTGATTTGGAAACCATGAACTTAGGGTCACCAAAGCATGGGGAACAAAGGTGTTGATGGGATTAAACATGCCAACTAAACATAAAGATGTTTAACCGATCCCATATGGCTAGAAGTTGCAAAGAGTTGCAATTGTCAAACGTTGACTACCTTGTTAATTTAAATAGAGGGATAAAGGTCACCTAACCAATATTTAAATGTAACGTTGGATTCTAGATTTTAATTATTAATTGTCTTTAAGACACAAAAGGGTATTAATGATTAAAATATAATAATATCGAAAATACTAAAATTGAACTTGTTAAATTTTGTAGATGGCCGCTAACAATGCAAACCCGACTAACCAAATCGTCCGAAACCTATCACTAAGAACCATCCTTGAAAAGGATCGTCTCAACCATAACAACTTCATGGATTGGTTTCGAAACTTGAGAATCGTTCTCAAGCAAGAGAAGATATCCTATGTGTTGGATGATCCTATTCCCGATGAACCTAACGTGGAAGATGTGGAAGCCTACAACGATTGGGTTAAGTATACCGAGGACTCCATGCAAGCCTCATGCCTCATGTTGGGAACTATGATTCCTGAAATTCAAAAGGATTTTGAACATCACGGGGCATACGACATGATTACCCAGTTAAAGGAAATGTTCCTACAACAAGCTAGGGTAGAACGCTTCGAAACTGTTCGAGCGCTTCATGCATATCGAATGGAGGAAACCCAATCGGTATCATCTTATGTTCTCAAGATGAAAAGCCACATTGAGCGCCCATTTTTCTGAATTTTAGTTAGTTTTTGCATTTACAGTAGACTGAACACGGGGCCGTGCTGCACATTTTTTTTAAACTCCCAGATACAGAGTCTGAACACGAGGTCGTGCTCACTGAACACGCCCCTGTGCTACACAAAACCAGTCACTTTTATTAAGACGCCCAGATACAGAATCTGTACACCGGCCGTGCTCATTGAACACGGGGCCGTGTCCAGCCTCTGTTTCCGTTTTCATTTTTGTCTTCTGGTCCCGAGACTCTGTTGTGGTCTGCTGAGTGATTCTTATGGATTAATACTCAGGAGATTACAACTACCACTATGAGGAGGATGATTATAGGGAAGACTATTGCACCATTTGTGGTAACCCTCATTCGGTACAATATTGTGACCTCTTTAAACCGTCCACTTCATACAACCACTATGAGGAGTCCAGGTACGAGCCATCAACTTCATACACACCCTATGAAGACCCAAGGTATGAACCTTCTCCCTCATACTCATATTTTGATGAACCAAGGTATGAACCTTCATCCTCATACTTTGAGGAACCAAGATATGAGCCTTCATCTTCATATACTTACTATGAGGAATCATGGCGTGAACAACCCACCTCATATGAGTATTATGAAAAACATAGTTACGACCCTTATCCACCATACACTTACAATGAGGAACAATGGTGTGAACCATCTACCTCACATGAGTATTATGAGGAACCAAGGATCGAACTTCCGACTTCAAGCTTTGAGGATACTTATTCAACTCAATTTGATGAACCACCAACTATTTCACCTGTAGCCGAAAAGATAATAGAACACCTTAAAACTATCGAGCGCTATATAAAAGAAGCCTTCGCAAGGGAAGAGGAATCCCGCGCAAGGGAAGAATTAACTCGTAATAAAGAAGAGATGGTTGAAAAGGTAAAAATGGAAGAACAAGTAAGTGAAAACCCGACACATGAGTTAAACAACGAAAAAGGTGAGTCCGACAACGTTAAAATTCAAGAAGAGTATAGTTTTAAAGAAATTAATCTCTTGTCACCTTCTTTCGAAAATCATTGTTTAGTACCCACTCATGCCAAGTTTTTAAAAGAGTTAAACACTAACACTAAAATCGACGAAACGGTAAGCATTAAGTTAACAAATGATCAAACCACGCTAATAAAAGAAGACCCATTTGAAATTAACATTACACCGGTTCCATGTTTCTTTCAAAATTCCTTTATTAGTAATATTACAATTGATAAAGATCTTTGTGTTAATATAATGCCAAACTACATTTTCAAAAAATTAAGTATTGGTGATTTTTCTCCACTTCAAATACCCATTTTTCTATCTATTCGGAAAACAATAAAATCAATAGGGATAGTTGAGGATGTGTTGGTCTAGTCCAATCAATTGGTAATCCCAAGCGACTTCGTCATCCTTGATGACGCTCCACTAGTGTTGCGATGACCTTTTGTTAAGACCCACGAAGCTTTGAAAAATCGGAAGTATAACAATCTACCCATTCAATTAGGGGCATTCAAAAAAAATGTCAATCTTGAGTGTTCAATGAAATATCCATTCGACAATGATGACCCCCTAATTGAAGATGAAGATGAACCACCCGATACAAGAGAAGAAATTGACCACTTTGTTGAAGAAGAGGTCGCCATAGAACAAACCTTTGTGGTTTTTGACCGAAATGAGCAACCAAATAAGGAGTCTCCTAAAGACCCACCTCTTGAGCTCAAAGAACTTCCAAAAGGTTTGGAATATGCTTTTCTCGACAAAGATGGTAAATCATCTGTAATTATTTCGTCAAAATTAACTAGTTTAGAAAAAGAAAAATTAATTACGCTTTTGAAAAAACACAAAAACGCGATCGCTTGGAAGCTTGTAGATATTAAAGGAATAAGTCCTTCCATGTGCACGCACAAAATTTTAATGAATGATGACTACACATCGGTAATACAACCACAACGTAGAGTAAATCCAAACGTCCAAGAAGTGGTTAAAAACCAAGTCATCAAATTACTTGACGCCGGACTCATTTACCCAATCTCCGATAGTCCTTGGGTAAGTCCTGTCCAAGTAGTCCCAAAGAAATGAGGTATGACGGTAGTAACTAACGAGAAAAATGAATTAATACCAACGAGAACCGTCACAGGATGGAGAGTATGTATAGATTATCATCGATTAAATGAAGCAACAAGGAAAGATCACTTTCCTTTACCTTTTATTGATCAAATGTTAGAAAGATTATCCGGTCACAAATTTTATTGTTTTTTAGATGGTTTTTCAGGTTACTTTCAAATACCGATAGCACCCGAAAACCAAGAAAAGACAACATTCACATGTCCTTACGGAACTTTTGCTTATCGACGCATGCCTTTTGATCTATGTAATGCCCCCGCAACCTTTCAACGTTGCATGGTGGCCATCTTCCATGACATGATAGAAAAGACAATGGAAGTCTTCATGGACGACTTTTCTATCTTTGGAGATTCATATGACCAATGCCTCGATAACCTTGAATGAATGCTATCCCGATGTGATGAAACTAACCTCGCCCTTAACTGGGAAAAAATGTCATTTCATGGTAACGGAGGGAATAGTACTCGGTCATAAAATCTCAAGCGAAGGAATGGAGGTTGATCGAGCAAAAATAGACACTATTTCTCGATTACCACCTCCATCCTCCGTTAGAGCTATCAGAAGTTTCCTAGGGCATGCCGGATTTTATAGGCGATTTATCAAAGACTTTTCAAAAATCTCAAGACCTCTAACAAAATTACTTGAAAAAGATACCCCTTTCATCTTTGACAAGGATTGCAACCAAGCATTTTATAACACTAAAAGAAATGCTAGTCAATGCACCTATCATGATAGCACCTGATTGGAAATTACCCTTCGAAATCATGTGTGATGCAAGTGACTTTGCAGTTGGAGCTGTCTTGGGACAACAAAAAAATAAGAATTTTCACCCAATTTATTACGCTAGTAAAACACTTAATGATGCACAAGAAAATTACACAACAACAGAAAAAGAATTACTAGCTGTGGTATTTTCTTTTGATAAATTTCATTCTTATCTTGTTCTTTCTAAAATGATAGTTTATACATATCATGCAGCCATTCGATATCTCTTTAAGAAACAGGATGCTAAACCATGTTTGATTCGGTGGTTTCTACTCCTCCAAGAATTCGACATTGAAATAAAAGACAAAAGAGGAGCAGAAAACACCGCGGCAGATCATCTTTCATGCTTGGAAAACCCAGCTTTGGAGGTAACTAGGGACGAGCTCATCAATGAAAAATTCCCAATGGAGTCCCTAGAAATGGTGGAATATCAAGAAGAGCCATGGTACGCCGACTATGCTAACTACCTAGCTAGCGGTATAGTCGCAAAAGGATGGCCACATCATCAAAGAAAAAAGTTCTTTGCCGATGTAAAGCACTATTTTTGGGAAGATCCTTATCTTTTCAAAATTTGTGCCGACCAACTCATCCGTCAATGCGTACATGGTACTGAAGCAAGAAGAATTCTCCGCCATTGTCATGAAGGTCCATACGGAGGACATCATGGTGCCGCTAGTACCGCACGAAAGGTATTTGATTCAGGATTTTATTGGCCAACCATTTACAAAGACGCTCAAAGTCTTATCAAGACATGTGACGCTTGCCAAAGATCAGGTAATATTTCTTCCAAAAACGAAATGCCACAAAATGGCATTCTTGTTTGTGAAATTTTTGATGTGTGGGGACTCGACTTTATGGGACCTTTCCCACCATCAAAAGGAAACAAATATATACTTGTGGCGGTAGATTACTTGTCTAAATAGGCCAAGGCACTTCCAACAAACGATGGAAGGGTTGTGGTAAGATTTCTGAAACGATTATTCTCTCGTTTTGGAACTCCAAAAGCATTAATAAGTGATAGAGGTACCCATTTTTGTAACCATCAACTTGAAAAAAAAATTAACAAGGTATGGGGTCTATCACCGGGTCTCAACGGCATATCACCCTCAAACAAACGGACAAGCCGAAGTGACTAATCGAGGTTTAAAAAGAATACTTGAAAAAACCATAGGGTTAAATAAAAAAGAATGGGCCGATAAATTAGATGATGTTTTAAGGGCTTTTCGAACAGCGTACAAAACAACAATAGGTACAACCCCATATAAGCTTGTCTATGGAAAAAGTTGTCATTTGCCGGTATAAATAGCACACAAGGCCTACTGGGCAATTAAAAACGTAAACTTAGACTTAGAAATTGCTGGTAAAAATCGATTTTGTCAATTAAATGAATTAGATGAATTAAGAAATCACGCATACTCTAACTCCGAAATTTATAAGGAAAGAATGAAAAATTTGCATGATAAACACATTAAACCTAATGAATTTCGGGTTGGAGATCAAGTTCTATTGTTTAATTCACGCCTTCGATTATTTCCTGGTAAATTAAAGTCTAGGAGGTCGGGACCTTTTTCCATCACCCACATTTTTCCGCACGGTGCTATTGAAATTAAATCTCGGAATGGAATCCCATTCAAAGTCAATGGCCAACGGCTAAAGCTCTATCAAGGATTTATTGAGGATGAAGAGGAAGAAATCTCGCTACAAGCGGCCGAAGAATGAAATGAAGGTTCAAGCATTAACATCATATCTTGTAAGTTACGAACGTCGGGAAAGCATCTAAATCGGTAAGATTTCTAACACCAAGTTTTGGGAAACAGGGCACTCACACGAGCACTAAAAAAAATTTAAAATTGCCCGCCCACGGGGCTATATCCAGCCGACACGGGGCCGTGTCCGCACAACTGTCGGGGATAAAACCCCTTTTTCTTTCATTTTCTCATTTCAACACGCCCCGTTTCCCCAAGAACTCTCTGGTTCCGGCGAAATTTTCTGCAGATTTCAATGTTTCCCCGACTTCTAACAACGTCAAGGTATGATTCTATCACTTTAATTAGTTAGATTAATCACTTGCATGTAGTTTAACATAAAAAATTTGGGGAAAATCTAGGGTTCTTCAACTTGAATCGAATCAAACCTCAAATTTTTGCTTAGATCTGTTAGCATTAGTATAGATACATGTTATAGGAAGTAAATCAACTTGTATTGTTTGTAGATTTGCCCGATTTCTCGCAAAAACCTCAAACCCTTGTTTTTGAACCGAAAAATATGAAATTGAAGGGGTAAACGGTTTGTTTTGGGAAAAAGGGCACTTGGGGTTTCATTTTCGGGGAAAACCACCCCTACTGGACCAAAAATTTTTAGGTTTTCGGGACCGGGTCAAAAATGGGATTTTTGGGAACGCCTGAGCACGGGGTCGTGCTCGGCGAGCACGGGGGCGTGTCCAGCTGTTATTCAGCGAACATGGGGAGCGTCCGCTGAACACGGGGTCGTGTTCAGCTGACTGTTTTTAGTTTTCTTCAAAAATTTTACTGTTTCGTGCTAATTGTTTGGTGTTTTCTTTCAGATGGCCAAGAGATTTACCAGATTCAACGCAAGTGAGTTGGCTGCTCAAGCGCGATTCGAGGTTCTCAAGACTAGGCCGGAAGAAAATCCCCGACAAGTCTGCATGGATACTTTAGAAGCAGTAAACCAAATCGACCTCTTCAACAACCTTGTTACTGGTCCACTACGAGCAGCTCTTTGCACTCGGCTTCACTCCGTGCACGAATATAACATGGAATTTTACAGCACGTTTGTCTTCAAGACAAGAGCGGATCCGTTTGACAATGAGGGGGTAGAGTTCCGTTGTGCAGGGGTTATGTACTCAATCTCAATCGCACAATTTGGGGCAATTGTCGGGTTGTACTCGGAAGAGGATGCTGGAGAGGAAGAGAACACTGGTGGTCTCCGTGAGCTTCCAGAAGACCAATGCCAAGCGGCTTGGACTCAGATCGGGGAGGGACACTACAACTCGAGCCGAACAAAGAGTACAATGTTGAGGGACCCTCTCTACCGTTACATCCACGGGGTCCTCAGCTACTCTCTTTGCTAGAGACACGACAGTGGTGGTGTTGTAGGGTTGCGAGATCTGCTAGTCCTCCATTGCATTCACAACCGTATCAACCTCGATGTTCCATACCTGCTACTCCGGAACATGCACTTGAACCAACTTGCCACTCCCCCGACTCCTGTCCTTTTTGGAGGGTTGATCTACCGCCTTTTCAAACACTTTGTGCCAAGGATGCCGAGGTCCTTTCAAAAGGGCCCATGGTCGGGAAAAGTGGACATGGTCATATGTCGCTCCATGAACTTAATCAACGAAGCGGATGACGGAACGGTCAGATTTCAGACAGTTCAAGGGCATGCATGGAACCCTCAAGAAGCTCTCGTCCTACACGATCCACATATCCGTCCTCCTCCCCAGTACCACTACCAGCACCATGGTGATGCGGGTCGATCCTCCTCTCAAGGAGGTGGTTTTCCTAACTTTCAAAGCTTACATGATTTATTGCAGGAAAATCTCATGTGTACCCGGAACACCTATAACATGGCCAGCAACACATAAGCCCGGGTCGGAGCTATCGAAAGAAATATCTCCGACATGAAGGATGACATTGGCAACATCCGGGAGTATATGGCGGCCCAAGGAGGGGATGATGACGAGGATGACGATATGGATTGAGCGGGAGGTATTGGAGGTGGCATTACATGGTTGGAGGTCGTCACAGGTTAACCCTTTATCTCTCAAAAACAATTCATGTCCAGCGTGCCACTTGTTGAACAATTTACTTTTCTTAACACTTTTAATTTTCTGCATTCTTTTAGTTTGTGATGTGAATGGTGAACTTATGGTAATTTAGGATGTTGGCTATTTTTGGTGTGGTATTTATAAGTGAAACAGGTACCTACGAGGCTTAAAGCACTAAATATTAGTGCTACTAAAGCCGGGAAACCAAAACGAAAATCAAAAACCTGTTTTCGGGGATTGCAGGTTGTCCACACGGGGTCGTGCCCAGCCGGCACGCCCCCCGTGTCCACCGCCCAGACCTGCTGTTTGTTTAATTTCTGCAGATTGTTGTTTAATTTGTGCCCAACACGGGGTCGTGTTCACCATACACGCCCCCGTGTCCACCTTCTGTAAGTTTCCGTTACTGGCAATCTGACCACGAGGTCGTGCTCATCCGACACGGGGCCGTGTCCAGATGCATAGTAACATAAAATTTTGTTTTTAACACATTTTTACACATTCAATCAACCTAAAAACTTATTTTTGGGACACATTGAGGACAATGTGTAATTTAAGTGGGGGGGGGGGGGATGTTAAAACCTTGAATTTTGCAAGTCCTAATAACAAGCCTTACACAAAACTCTATTGGAACCGCTAATCACCCTAAATTTTTTCAAAAAACTTTTCATTTTTTTTACTTGTCTTGGTTTAATTTGGGAATAACAAGTTCTAAAAAAGGTTATATTTTTACAAATTTACAACCGATAGCGTCGTGATAAAAATAACCAACATAAGAAAATTATGAAACGGCATGACAAATCTAGTTAAAATTTGATTATATATACTTGATCACATTATAAACCCATTCCCACAAAAAGTGAGTTTTGAGCCTTTATTAAGCATTCAAATACACATCTTTAAACTAAATGCTCATTTTTCGTTTCTTGTGTGAATAGCCGCTTGGTTTCTTACAACTCTAGAACTTGCCATGACGATACATTCCCGGTCCTTACCAACTTAAACCCAAGTAAGTAAATGATGGAGGCATTAAGACTAACCTTTTTTTCTTTTCAACACCATTAATTTATTTTTTTTACCACCTACCCAAAATCCCCCTAGTTAACCCCTTTGAGCCTAAACCTTTTCGTTTCTAAACCCACAAAACAAACACCCTTTACCCACCAAAACCTTTTTTATTTTTAACCCTTTATTTTAGTAAAAAGCTCGGTCTTCATGTGACATCCTTATCAAAAAAAAAAATGAATGAAGTCTAGCAATAAAAAAAAGTTCCTCAAAAGAAACTTTGTTTGAAAATGCTTCGTCTGAATAAAAAGTCACAAAAATAAAAAGTTTTACGACGACCGACGCTTTTTTACGCTTTTAGCCATTTTTACTAACCACTAACCCAAAACCACATACCTTTAACCCAAGCCTAACCCTTCCCCAAGTCCTCTTGATATTTACAAAGGTGTATAGTTAAAAAGGAGGAGGATTGATTGTTTGGCAAGCATATGGTAGAAATAAGTTCCATGCCGGTCTCGAGTGTTTCACAAAAATACATCTTCGGCCAAGTGTTGAGTGATCTCCCGTGAGGTATGTGAACTTGTATATAAATGAAATTTTAAAGAGGCATGTTATGCCCAAATAAGTAATTTCTCTTATAAAACGTTCTAAATAAATCATAACGAATAGGATTGTAAATAGCATAAAAATAAAACCTTAATAAAGATATTGGAATCCCGACACTCAAGACAAGACCAAAACTTCTCTTCTACCCATTCCATTTGGGAGTGTAAGCCACATTATAAAGAGTTTTGCTTGAGGACAAGCAAAGATTCAAGTGTGGGGGTATTTGATGTGTGTAAAATGCAACATATAAATTACATCAAATGAGGCATAAAACTAACCCTTTTTAAGTACTAATGTTGGAAAAAATGTGCTTTTGTCTTCCTTTTGTATTTTCAGGATTAAATGAGCGTAAATGAACAAAAGAAGCAAAAATGCAGCCAAATCTAACATAAATACAAGAAAAGGAATAAACATGGCATGCCCGACCCCTCGACAGCATCTTCCCAAGCAAAAACAAGAGATCAGAAGGCTGAACACGGCCTCGTGCCCAGCGGACACTGGGGCGTGCTCAGGTGTCTGCAGAAAAGACAAAGCTATAAAAGCTTCTATTTCCCAACACGGGGGCTTGCCCAACTCAACACGGCCATGGTCAACGCTAAGATTCACAGAATCCAAGCAAATCTTGATAGTACAGATACGCTTCTGCACACGGGGCCGTGCCCAGCGGACACGGGGGCGTGTAATGCAGACAAATTGCAATTAATGAAGAAAGAGAAAGTGGATGGACACGGGGCCGTGTCCGGTCTTATGTGCAGGTTATAAATAGAGGTGCTTGGTTCACTTCAAAGGCATCCCTTGGCAAACCACCTCTCTCACACTTCACCCACACTCCACCACCATCACAACCCACATCCACCACCATCATCCATCATAGAGTGTGTGTAGTAGTCTCGGGATCCAAGATTGATAGAAAGAGTTCTTGACAATCAAAGGCCATGTTTGCCTAAGTCTCTTACATCACTTGGTGAAGACAAGCATTTAGTGTAATACTTTTGTTTTTTAATCTTTTCGCACTTTTTATTTGGTTTTGTATTAATGACTTTAATAACTAGTTTCTTATGTTGAAGGTGAAACTTCCTTATCATTTGTCCGTGGTGTCTTATCTTACTGTCTATATAAAATAAAAGATTTACACCATTCATATCTCTACGGTCTATATAGAGATATGTTGGCTACCTGGTCGGGGGTTAAGGGAATGGTTGGGTAAGGTTCTTGCCTTGTTCAGTGTATAGATCCTGCAAGGACCTGGGTCAAGCTTACTAGGACCTTCTTCAATACCCACTGGTATTGGATGGCGGGGGTGCGAATGGCTTGATCCCCTCATATGTAAACTACTATTAATACATTAACCCGGCTACTTGGAATGTATCCCTGCTGACTCAAACCACTTAGCCGAGGGTAACATCACCTTCAAAAGAGGGGCCTACCACATTACGCATTAATAACTTAATTAATTATCTTTCAATATTCCAACCCTTTAGGATTGTATCCTTGCTGACTCAAACTACTGGGTTGAGGGTAACGTCACCTTCAAAAGAGGGGCCTGCTACTATAACTAAGATAATCTCTTAAAAGTGCAAAAGTGCGGAAAACATCAAAGGTTACACTAAAGGCGAGTCGGATCCAAGTGATTCATCTTGTCTATCTGTTTTATTTTTATTTTATTTTTCAGCATTTTTAGTTTTATTTTCATATTTAAACCTTTTTCTAAACTTTTGATTTGATTAGACGTTGAGGATAAACTGGTACTAAAAGCTCTTGTGTCCTTGGACGACCTCGGTATCTTACCAACGCTATACTACGCTCACGATGGGTGCACTTGCCCATATGTGTGTTTAGTGTTAGTAAAATATCGTGTTTTATAAATTTAAAACTTGACTAAAGTGTTAAAAAGAGCTTAAAATATACATAAAAATTATATAACGCTACACACGCATCAACTGCTTTGACGAACTTGCAGGCCCAAAAACATCATCATTTCTCCCAACGAACTCATCTCGAACTTCGTCTTCATCACTTCTTCGAATTCCTTACACAGATTTTCCTCGGTTGACCCAAATATAATGTCATCCACATAGACCTGAACAAGAATAAGATCCTTGTCAATGCGTTTGATGAATAACGTTTGATCTATCGTCCCCCAAGTAAATCCATGAGCAAGTAGATGCTCTATCAATGCTGCATACCATGCACGAGGTTAGGGGTGTTCAAAAAACTCGTGGCTCGCAACTCGCTCGAAAAAAGATCGAAGAAAGCTCGGCTCGAAATTGGCTCGGTTGTTCACGAGCCAGCTCGACTCGACTCGGTTTGTAAACGAGCCGAGCTCAAGCTTGGTCTGGCTCGGCTCATGAGCTGGCTCGTTAAGGTTTACATCCTTCATTTTTTTTGTCCCACATCGCTGAGAAAACAAAAAATAAGGGAGTATTTCCCCTATAAAAGAAGGTAAAGATAATGTACAAGGTGAATTAACTATTTATACTTGCATATTTAGCCATATGGTTAAATTAAATGGCAATTATGGCCCTTAGTCTATGAAGAAATTCATTTTTAAGGGCTTTTTAAGTAGTAAATTTTACGTTTTTTTGTTAGTTCGAGCTAGATCGAGCCGAGCCGAGCTAGCTCGAATTCTAATCGAGTCGAGTTCGAGCCTCAAATCTCAGCTCGATTTGAAATTCGAGCTCGAGCCGAGCCAGCTCGAATCGAGTTCGAGCCGAGCTCGAGCTTGGTCTAGCTCGGCTCGACTCGGCTCGTTTACAGCCTTACACGAGGTGCTTGGTGCAATCCATACAAAGCCTTATCTAACTTGTAGGCATAGCCTTGTATCTCTAAATCCACAAACCCATGTGGTTGAGTGTAACGCTTTGCATATTTGTACCTTCCTTATTTAGGAAGTGTGTTGTAAATTCTATTTTTGGAAACTTGTAATCATGTTGTATTCTATTTCGTTTCACTCTGTAATCTGAGACTATTGATCATAATGAGAACTTAAGTATTTTATTCATGATTATGTTATACAACTTAGACTTGTTTGCATGTTTATACTCAAGAGACCTTTTATATAACATATTATTCAATAAGGTGAATTGAGATACCTTAATCTTGAAGGCTCTAGGATTTCCCCAATGGGAATTTCCCCATTCTGAATATATTTCAAAATTGGAAGGATCCAGGATCCTGAATTTGACTGCACACCATCACTGGGCACAATTGCAGCATCTTCTACTATCTCCATGGCTACGTTTTCCTCAATTGCAGGTGTTAGAACATGGATGATAGGTATCTTCACATCCTCTGGCATCTTTAGTGATGATCCAAGGTTAGCTAAAGCATCTGCTTCTGCATTTTCTTCCCTAGGTAACTGAAAAAAGCAAAAGAATCTGCCAGATTCCTAACTATCTCCAAATATTTTATTAGCTTTTCATCTTTGACAGCGTAGAAACCGTTATAATGATTAGTAATTAATAGAGAATCTACATATACTTTAAGATACCTGATCCTCATATGCTTGGCTAATTGCAAACATGCTATCAAGGCCTCATACTCTGCCTCATTATTAGTGGTTTGAAATTCATAAGCAATAGATCGGGGTATAATGTCCCCCTGTGGAGATTTTAGTAGTAAGCCTAATCCAGTTCCTTTGACATTTGAAGCTCCATCTGTGAAGAGTGTCCAAGGATCCTTGGTCTCCTCAAGTTGTTGAACTTCTAATTCAGCTTCCCTTTGTAGATCACTACTGAAATCAGCCACAAAGTCAGCTAAAGCTTGAGACTTGATGGCAGTCCTGGGTTCATACTTAATGTCGTATGCGTTAAGCTTGACTGCCCACTTCGCAATCCTTCCTGACATTTCAGGCTTCCTGAGAACATTCTTAATAGGAAAATTAGTTTTGACAATAATAGGGTGAGTTTCAAAATAATGTCTAAGTTTAGTAGAAGCCATAATCAGAGCAAGAATTAGTTTCTCTAAATGAGAATACCTGGCCTCAGCATCAAGTAGACTTTTACTTACATAGTATACTGGATGTTACTGCCTTCATGATCCTTGACTAGGACCGCACTTACCGCTTTACCTGAAATGGCTAAGTATAAGGATAATGGTTCTCCATCTTCCAGTTTCATCAAAGCTGGTGCAGAGGATAGGTAATCCTTGAGAGCTTTAAGGGAAACTTCATGCTTCTCGGTCCATTCGAATTTTTTATTCTTCCTCAGAATATCATAGAAATCCTTGCACTTTTCTGAGGATTTTGAGATGAACCTGTTCAAAGCTGCAATTCTTCCTGTCAATCTTTGTACATCCTTGGCATTGGCAGGAGATTTGATGTTTATAATGGCCTTGATCTGCTCTGGACTTGCCTTGATCCCTCTCTTGGTCACCATATATCCTAAGAATTTTACAGCTTTAACCCCGAAATGGCATTTGGACGGATTCAACTTCATGTTATATCTGTTGAGGATGTTGAATGCTACTTCGAGATCCTTCAGGTGATCTTCAGCTCTTTTGGATTTGACCACCATGTCATCTACGTAAACTTCCATTGTGTATCCAAGCTGCTCCTTGAACATCATATTCACCAACCTTTGGTATGTAGCACCTGCATTTCTTAAACCAATGGGCATAGCAATATATACTGGTGGGTGTTATGAACGTTGTGTCCTCTTGATCAGATGGTTCCATCTGAATTTGCTGGAATCCAGATGAAGCATCCATAAAAGTTAACAATTCATGACCCGCCGTGTCATCCACTATGGAGTCAATGTGGGGTAACGGGAAAGGATCCTTGGGACATGCTTTATTTAGATCTGTAAAATCTACGCATACCCTCCACTTTCCATTCTTTTTCTGGACAACCACCACGTTGGCTAACCATTTTGGATACTTTACCTCTCTAATCATACATGCCTTTAGTAACTTGTCTACCTCTTTTTCGATGATGGCATTCCTTTCAGGTGCAAATTTCCTCATTTTTTGGTGTATTGGCCTGAAAGACTTGTCAATACCAAGTTTATGAGTAATAATATCCTTTGATATACCTGTCATGTCTTCATGTTTCCAAGAAAATGTAGACTTTCCTCTCCTTAAGAAGGATATTAAATCTTGCTCTATGCTATCCAGGATCCTAGATCCTATAAAAACTTTGGATTCAGGATCCTCATGGTCTAGTAGAATATCTTTGACGTCCTGCTCTCTTGCTTTCATGATGTCCCTTGGAAGATACTTTGATTGCTATGCTTCCCTCGGCTTTGAAGCTGGATTCATTGAGGAAGTGTAGCAGTTCTTCGCTTCCTGCTAATCACTCTCTATCTTCACCACACCCCATGGGGTTGGAAGCTTGACACATCGGTGATACGTCGAGGGAACTACCTTCATATCATGTATCCAGGGCCTTCCAAGGATAACATTGCAGCAAGATAAACAATCTATAACACAAAATTTTTGAATAGAGTTTACTCCCTCTATGTAAATCGGGAGTTTGATGTCCCCCAATGTATTTTTTGTTTCTCCACTGAATCCTACGAGCACAGATGATCTTGGAACGATTTCGGATTCAGGAATGTTCATTCTTTTGAGGACATTCAACTGGATTATGTTCACCGAGCTTCCTCCATCAATGAGGATCATGTGAACAAAATGGTTAGAAATAAACAACGTAATGACTAAACCATCGTGATGGGGATCCTGTATATCAACGCGGTCATCCTCATCAAAGGATATCACTTTCTGCCGAGTGACAGTGGAGGTTCGAACAGGTCTCTCTCCATTCTCCATCTTCGTTTCCTTAGCATGTCGCTTAGCTGCTGAAAACGAGGTTCCACAGATATCAGAACCTCCGGAGATGAATTTAATGATCTGAGCATCAACAGGTGGTGGAGGAGCTCTTTCAGGAACTTTTTCAGAATCCTGGATCCTTGAATTTTTCCTTTCTAGCAGCTCCTTCAGGTAACCTTTGCTCAAAAGATAACCTATTTCCTTCCTTAGTGCTATACATTCATCCGTGAGGTGACCGAAATCCTCATGATAAGCACACCATTTCAATTTATCCTTGGTAGCCGTGGACTTCTCGTTTTTCCTTGGCCACCAAGCCTTGTCACCTAAATTCTGCAAAGCAAGGATTAGTTCACTGTTATCAGCAGAAAAACAATATTAAGAAATATTAGGATAATCCTCATTGTCTTCCTCTAGTTCAACTGCATGCACATTCTGGTTGTCATGCTTGGAGTATTGCTTTGATCGATTATTCTTGAAAAAGGATCCTTACTTCTCCTGTTTTTGAGGATCCTGATAACCTTTCCTGGATCCTTTTGTCATCCTCTAAACGAATGAACCTCAAGGCCCTGTTCCTCACTTCATTTAAATTCCTGCAAGGTGTCATAACAAGGTCATCATAGAATTGAGAATCTTTTAATAATTCCATTTTAAATGCTTCCACAGTAGTGGCAATATCTAGATTAGGGATTTCTAGGGATTCTCTACTAAACTTAGTTATGTAATCTCTTAATGATTCATCATGACCTTGGGTGATCCTATACAAGTCACTAGTTAACCTCTCAAATGTTCTACTACATGAGAATTGATTATTGAACAAGTTAACTAAATGAGAAAATGAAGATATTGAGTAATGAGGAAGACTTAGCAGCCATTTTAAAGCTGATCCAGTGAGTGTGGACCCAAAGACTTTGCATAGACAGGCTTCCTTCAACCTTTCTGGAATGGGGTTGATCTCCATTCTTTCCCTGTATTGTGCCACATGCTCCTCTGGATCAGTGGTACCATCATACAGCTTCATGTTGGGGGTCTAAAAGCGTTTTGGTATCTCAGCATTGCATATGGGAGGTGCAAATCGAGACACCCTATGACTTCCATCCGGAATCTTGGGGATGGGTTTAACCACTTCTGGGACACTGGATATCATATCCTTGAGCTTTTGTAACTCCCTGGCCATGGCCTAATTGATCCCTGGGTCCTGCATGAAACCATGGTTAGTACCAAAAGATGTATTGAAATTATTACCTCCGGATCGGTTTGGAACTGGTATCCCAGAAGTGTATCCGAAACAAGACACGTCTGGTACAAGAGTGGGACCAGATGAAGCAACGGTTTACATGGGGATGAAGTCCCCTATGTGAACTTCAGAACTTCTGGATGGTTGAGTCCCTGAGGATCCCTGATCCTGAAAGGTGTTGGATCCAGGATACATCGGTGCCGAAGGCCTTGAAGGATGCTCCATGGATCCTTGAATCTGGGATGAGGATTCCTCATGCCGAAAGTAGTATCCTCGAGCTGAAAGAGTCTCCAGATATCTTACCGAGCTGAGGAAGGATCCTTGAGGCCGAGATGAGAATCCTTGAGACTAGTAGCAGGATACTTGAGGCTGCGTTATTGCTAGTGACCCATGCTGCAAACCTGATGATCCTTGATACTAAACACTAGATGCTTTGGAATGCTGGATTATTAATGGTGGAGTAGTAAAATCCAACGACCTAGGCATCAATGGAGAGTGATCCTCCATTGATTTCTCCTGCTTCTTGATTTCGTCAATCGCACGAATGATCCTTCCATTAGTTTTGTCTTGCTGTTGCATGTATCCTTTCATCTGCAAAATCAAAGTATAGAGATCACTGTTAGTAGATGTAGAGGAAGAAACAGTAGTAGCTTTTGTGAAAACGGGGGTTGTCTTCTTCGGAGCATTCTCAGCACTCTTCTGGAATGCAGGGGGAAGAGGAGGCAACAGTGAACTGGTCTGAGATGAGGTAACCGTCGGCATGGCACTTGAAGTAACTTTTCCCTGAGAAGCCATGTGATTGATGGTAATGAACAGAAATGAATGGAATGAACAAAATTTTTAGAATTGAAGCACCAATTGCCCCACGGTGGGCGCCAAAGTGTTTTGGTCAAAAATCTGATTAAGGGTAATGTAACCAAACTTTGATTGTGAGGTAGAGTGCTTGATCAGTTGAACAATTGAGTGAACAAATATGAAATGTAAACAATGATGAACACAGGGATTTATACGAGGAAAAAACCCTTGATCAATGATTGATCTCCGGCGTAAAAAAACCTCGGGTGATGGAAACTACCGATCACCAACTATATTGCACAAAAAAAGGTTACAACTTTGGATGATATTGAGCTTGTTACAAGAGAATTCTAATGTGAATGAGAGTAGTTTCGAGAGTGTGTTCAGTATGCGAGAGTGTGTAATGTTGTGTAATTATCTAATCAAGCTCAATATCCCGTTCAAATAACTAGCATATCCTAGCTAACTAACTATCCGATTTTCATGCAAGCCACCCACGTTCACCACTAACGGCCATTAGCTTCTTGAACGTGCTTGAATAAGAGCATATACTCAAATATTCCAGCTTAGAATAGGTCCACCTCGTAATGTACCTGCAAAATGAAGCTGAAAAAATAGGAAACAATTGTTAGCTGATTATGATAATAATAAGGATCCGAGATCCTCAGTCTTCCTGCACCATTCACTGAGGATCAATGATCCAGACGGATCTAAGGATACGTGATCCATAGTTATTAAAAATTAACCCTAACAAGTATTAGTAATAATCAAAGCAAAAGTGTAGTGAAGTGTGTAACGTCCCTAATCGATCAGTTTAGCATCATTATATAGTTAAAAAAAACCTAACTAAATATCCCGAAATTCTTGGGATACACCGTATATTCTCTTATGAAAGTTGGAGACCTCTTCAACTATGTCCAACAGTGATTCTTCAACCATAAGTTCGAGTCTCTAGCTTGGCTTAGTCATTTATATTTATTCCCTACAATAATTAAATAACACCTGCAAGCAATAAATTAGTGAAATAGGTTCAGGATATCAAACTTATCCACTATCCCGGGTTGCTAGCCTTAGTCCGGAATATTAGCCAAAATATTCACCCATAACAATAATACCCTGACACGCCAAGCAAAATACTTGATTTTGAGCGAAACCCAAGAGTTCCATGAAAAACTACCTTTGGTTTAAGAACCCCTGCCGCCTCTTCTTGCTTGAGGTGGTGATCCTTAACCGAGAAACCATCAAGGTTAATTTGTTTGAAACACAAAATGTTTCTTCCTAAGATGGGGGTGGGGGCAGTGTTTTAGGAATCGGTAGATGATAGTCGGTTGGAGGTACCGAGTAGGGAATAATAGGGATTAATCAGATTGAGATTTTATATGTAATTTTTAGTTTTATACATGCACACACATTTTTGTATGTAATTTTTAAAATAGAGATGTTTTAATCCATCGTTAACCCATTTTTAAGTAATTGGAGGATATTTATAAGGTTCGGTCGAAATTTATCTGAAATTTGGCCGGAATAGGACCACCGTTGACCGCATAGCGATTAGTCGGCCATTACTCGGTGAATCTCGGATTAGTAATTAATCGACGACTAATCGAAATCTAGACAGGATTTTTAAAACCATGAGCGGGGGTGTTTGTTTAAAGACTCACTCATCATATGATAAACATCATCTCACCGTAATATTTATTGAACTACTTAACTTAGGGCATGTTTGGCTAAGCTTTTTGAAACAACTTATTTACTTATTGGCTTTTTGAAAAGTCATAAGCTCCAAAATGATGTTTGGCAATGAGGGTGTATATGAGGGGAAAAAGCCAAAAAGTCACTCTATACTGACTTTTCCAATAAGCTAATAAGTCAATAAGTTATTTCAAAAAGCTTAGCCAAACATGCCCTTATAGTGTGTTGTAACTTGTAAACCTCTAAGCTTATTGTTACTTTGCTATTTTTTAGTGTTATTGTTTTGATCCGAAATATGTCTATTTGAATTATTTTAGGCTTCCATTGACGATCCACCGGTGTGATTACTACTAATAGAACATTAAATAGCCGAAAAATACACTTTATTTCTCAATTTATTTGATATGTAATTACTCAGTATTTAAAACTTAAAACTTTAATTAAAAATCAATTTTGAATATATGTAATTACTCAGTATTTAAAACTTAAAACTTTAATTAAAAATCAATTTTGAATGCACATAAATATAATAAATGGTTGAAAATGGCATATACCTAAATAAATATGAAAAATGCATGTCATATGGTTGATTCATATGACTTTATTAGGGTTGTTATTCAATATACCTAACACATGTTAAATGGCGCTACCAAATAGTTATGTATTCTTGATTACAACCTCCTTCAATTTCCACCAACCTTGTGATTCTTTATTATTCATTTTATGAACAGACATAGAAATTCATTCAAATTATTAAACTTGTCTGAGCTTGCAGCCTTAAAGATTAAAAAATGTGTAATAGCCGAAATAATATGAATTGATTGGGTACACATAACGGATGTTGATAGTACTTGTGTGGGCGGGCCTTGTAATGGGACTCGGCTGGCCAAAGTTTAGTTGTAAGACCAGGGCGGACCCACATAGAGTGGGTCAGGGTCCTTAGACCCTAATGTTTTTAAATAAAAATTGGTAGATTTGGTATATTAAATTGTATAAGGGCTCCTTAAATACAATTAGGTGGACACCACAAGTTGAAAATGAAACCTGTTGTAGCGGTAAATCCCTCTTTTTACTAACAAGAGGTCATGGGTTCAATCATTGTATAGCTCGTTTTTCCTTTTTTTTAATCTAGTTCAAACATCGCTATGACCCGACCCGAACGAGGACCGACCCGAAAATTTTAACGTTTTGTTATGAAACGTTTTGTTATGAAAATTTTGAACACTGAAAAAAATGGACCCCATTGAAAAAAAAAATCTTGGGTCCGCCACTGAGACCAAGGGTGGTATATCTCCTCTGGCCACATCAGACCCGTTAGTGTCCTATAGCGTCCTCTAACTATTTTCCAGACGTAAAAGGGGGCGCCATAGGTCATTTCGTCATGGCCCTAACGGGCGTTTTGCACTGTTTTCGAGATTTGTTGTCAACATGACCGTTTACCAACGGTCTTATTTATAAAAAAAAAACTAAAAATTTGCTAATATATATATACATATATTTTTACATATACCAATCACAAACTAACTCACTAAAACACACACATTCTCTCCAATCATTTTTATAACAAAAATGTCATCCCACTCTTTATCCGATTCATCCAACTCTTCATCTGACGAATGATCGACGATATGCTTATTGCAGTGACGCAAGAGGCAATTCAGTATTTGCGAGAAGAAGCCGAATCATCTACAATGCGTACCAGACAAGCGCCTCTTGAACGAGATCGATTAGGTGCTAATGAACATTTAATGCTTGATTATTTTTTTGTGAATCCGTTGTATGACGATGCACAGTTTAGGCATTGGTTTTGTATGAGGCGTTATCTTTTTTTAAGAATTTCTAATGATCTTGCGGGCCAATATCCATTTTTCACACAACGAAAAAGTGCTAGTCGCAAAATTGGATTCTCTAGAATACAAAAGTGTACAGCCACAATCCGGTAACTTGCGCACGGCACAAAGAGTGATGCGTGGGACGAATATTTAAGGATGTCGGCCAGAAGTTGTCGTGACTGTCTTGATAATTTATATGAAGGTATTCGTTATTATTATTATTATTATTATTATTGTGTTAATTTATAGTTTATTAAAACTATTATGATAGGTGTTACTTTTATTTACGGGAGGTGATATGTGAGGATGTCGTCCACTACCGACGTTCCACTTTTATACGAGGCCCATTAGCGGATACACGGGTTTCCCGGGATGTTGGGTTGTCTTGATTGCACGCACTGGGAGTGGGCGGCATGTTCATCCGCTTGGAAATGGCAACACCATCGTGGTGACCACGAGGGTCCTACCCTAATACTACAGGCGGCCACGTCTCAAGATTTATGGATTTGGCATGCGTACTTTGGCATGGCCGGTGCGAACAATGATATCGTTGTTTTATAATCTTTGGGTCTTTTCGGCGATGTCATAGATGGTGTTACACCAAACACTTCATTCTAAGCAAACGCTGTGGAGTATAAGTATGGGTATTATCTTGTCGACGATATTTATCCGGAGTGGGCTACTTTGGTGAAAACTCTTTTGTGTCCAGATGACGAAAAAAGATTGTATTACAAAGGGAAAACATGAGTCGGCAAGAAAAGATGTCGAGCGAGCTTTCGATGTATTAAAAAGAGAAGATCTATCATTGCCCAACCGTCGAGAATACTTGAAAGTAGTAAAATGAGAAACGTCATGTATACGCGCATCATCTTGCATAACATGGTATTGGAGGACTCGGGCAGAGCCTTTTGTGAAGAGAGTTATGATGAAGGTAACCAACCGGTGAACCCACGCTCAGAAGAAAGTTATCCGAGCGAGGATACGTGACAGGGACACACACCTTAACCTTCGAACTGATTTGGCAGAACACCTATGATTTGATCGTGAACAAGGAGGAGATGGCGAGTGAAGATGTGTATCTTTTTAGTTTAACCTAGTTTACCCTTTTAAACAATGTACTTTTTCAAGTGACATTATATTTTTTTATTTAAATTATGAGTTTTATATTTTATTCATGTTATTTAAATTTAAATTAATATATAGAAAAATGCCCGAATAGTCCCTGTGGTTTGCTCCGATTTCAACTTTAGTCCCTACATTTTCAAAATTACAGCTAAAGATGAAATCAGAGCAAACCCCAGGGACTATCCGGGCACTTTTCTATATATAAAAAATAAATAATGTTTAAACTTAACTAAAAAATAATTAGGAAACGGGCTTTAAAACCCCCCATATGAGGTGGTGCCTAGGTGACGCTAACTTGGCATAATAAAGCCCCTAGTGGCTTTAAACCACAGCCACCAGCCTAAATAACACAATTTATTAATGTCATGAATCATGATTAACACGATAAAACACTAATTACAAATAAGCGTCTTCATTCAAAGAAAAAAAAAAGGATTGACTAGTCTAGGCGGACTTACTATGGAGTAACAGGGTCGCCAACACCCCGTATTTTTTTCGTACTTAATATAGGTTAAAATTAGGCCAGCTCAAAAACAACCTTAAAAACATTGAAAGTAAGCTTTTATTACATTTATAATCTATTTATACTTTTGTAGTTTATGCATTAACATCTGTATTTTGTGTTTTTTTAATGTGTAGCAAGCGAGATGAAGAAAAATTGAAAATTGATGTGTTGACTCCAGACGGGTCTGATAATAAACGAAAGATATTTTATAATTAACAAACCATAAAAATTGTTATGTAATGTGTAAAACTTAATGGTTTTGTTTAATGCTTGTGTTAATAGGTTATATATGTTGATTTGAAGTGGAATTTTGTGGATGTAGATGATCAAACTTAAAGAAGAAGTTTATGTCTTTTGAGCTAAATGTCAATTTGTATTTCGCACTTTATTTTGTGCTTCGGATTTGATATTGTTAAAAACTTTTTTAGGGTCATGATTTTAGTTATGTATTACTTTTGTTAGTAAGGTGTTGGACATGTTTTAATTAAGTTAGGATTTGTTTTTGTTGAATGCACCCTTGTAATAGTTTTGATTTCAGTTTTTTTTTGTTGCTGCACATGTTTTATTTAATTAAGGTGCTGAGAAAAACCGAGCGAACTAAGAGAAAATGATCCGTTCGATTAAAATTCGAACCGAGCAAGAGCATCACTTTTGTGCTGGGTTTTGCAAAATCGATCCGATCGGTTATAATTCAATCCAAGCATGAGCAGACCCTCGCTCGATTCGGATCGGGTCATGAACACCGCTAGTTAAAATTCAGATCTACCTCCACATAATTTTGACACCGACCCTATGAAATTTTGAAACTGACCCTATGAAATTTTGAGAAGGTTCCCTATGAAAAAACTAAACTAGAAATTTACATATTTATAAATATAATTCTAATACAAATAATGAATCCCGACTTAACACAAATATTAACAACTAATATAAGATTTTGAAGCCACAACTAAATCTAAGCAAATAAAAAACATTAAGCTCATATAAGATTTTGAAGCCCACAACTAATTCTAACAAAATTAACTCTTTAGTTTTAACGTGAATAATAAACATAGCGGCTAATTGGAATTTCTTTAGAAGCTAGACTCGGGACTAAGAGGGTGTTTGGGATTACGTTTTGAAGTGATTATTTGATTATTGCGTTTGTAAAACATAAATAATCTAAAAAAATGTTTGGATGAAAAAGTGATTATCTGCCTCCAAAACGCAGTTTTGGAGAAACATGTACCTACATGCTTTTCCAAAACGCAGTTTTGAAAACGCAAAATCTATTTTGAAAACACATAATCTATTTTGAAAACACAACACCAAACACCCCCTAAACTCGCGAAATACATTAATAATTTAATACTTGTACATTTTTACACACGTCTACTATTTGTTTTCATCTTTCAGGTCTTAGGAAAAAGCACACAGTATTAAGGGGCTGTTTGGCAACATCTGAATGGTTAAGTGCTGAACCAGTAAGAGGTCTGAACCATTAAGTGCTGAACCAGTAAGAGGTCTTAACCATTAAGAGCCTGTATAATGCTTAACCGTTCAAAGGCAAATGTCTGACTAATTCAGATTAGAGGTCTTAACCATTCAAACTCTGTATAATGCTTAATCATTCAGAGGCAAATGTCTAAACCATTCAGACGTCTTCTCGTGAAACAAACAGTCTGAATCATTAAGTGTTGAACCAGTAAGAGGTCTGAACCACTAAAAGCCTCATTAAGAGGTAAACAAATAGCCCCTAAGTTTAAAGAATTTGATAAGAGTAAATTACTTTTTTGCCCCTGTGGTTATATTACTTTTACTATATTAGCCCAAAATAAGAATTTTTAACAGATCTGCCCCCATGGTCTTTATAACTAACCATTTTGGCCCCTAAGTCTAACCAAACCCCCAACTCTGGTTAATTAATTGGCACATGACTTGCACATGATGTCTAAAAATGTAATTTCCCCTCCCCCCTTTATGACTTTATAAATAAAACCCTAGATTTTTTTTTTCACTTCATCTTCTTCCTTAATTCATCTTCTTCGTGATTTGATAATATTTCAAAATCAGATCAAAATTGTTCAAAATTTACAGTTCAGTAGATTGATCGGATTCAATGATTCATAATCTTTCTTTCTCATAACCAGAAGAAAAATCGAGAAGATCGAAGAAAGTGATGAAAATTGAGATCTAAACAAAAATGAAGAAGATATAACAGACTTCTTGTGAGAAAGTTCATTAGCATTACTTTAAGCTACAATCTGTTGTGTTCCTCGAGGTTGAAAATTGAAGATTTCAACGACGAATTAACGAAAACTAGAGCGAAATTGGAGATTTCAGCGACGGATTAACGAGATTTCAACGACAAATTAACGAAACTCAGAGCGATGAAACTGCAAAACAGAATAATAAGGCATCAGATGAAACTGTGATTCAATTCATATGCAGATGGTCATACGAAGAAGATGAATTAAGGAAGAAGATGAAGTGAAAAAAAATAATCTAGGGTTTTATTTATAAAGTCATAAAAGGGGGAGGAGAAATTACATTTTTAGACATCATGTCAAGTCATGTGCCAATTAATTAACCAGAGTTGAGGGTTTGGGTAGACTTAGGGGCCAAAATGGTTAGTTATAGAGACCATGGGGGCAGATCTGTTAAAAATTCTTATTTTGGGCTAATATAGTAAAAGTGATATAACCACAGGGGCCAAAAACGTAATTTACTCATTTAATAATTAATAGACTTAGGCCCACATAAATCCAGCTTATTAAACAACCCAACAGGCCTGGACATTGGGCTTATACTAAATTCTTCTTTTATTGGGCTTATACTAAAATCTTCTTTTATTGGGCTTAGGGAGTGGTGCCCTTCCTTTGGGCTGAATCTGGCCATGTAAATATTTGATTAGGGGTTTAGATTTCGAGGGGCTGCTATTAAGCTGAAGGGTGTGGGCGTCATAATTGGAATATGATTCGACATATAGGAACATGAATGGAAGGCTACACCACCCCTCCTTGATTGATGGTGATTGGTGTGGATTGAACCACGATTACCACGACCCTCACATTTGAAAATTTTGAGACAAAAATAGTTTAAAATAATAAAGGGGATAGTGGTTTGGGCTATGACTACACCCTTAGGGTAGTGGTTTTAGATGGTGAAGTAGAGGTGAGTGATATGACACATATATGGAGGATTGGAGGGTTATGAGGGTCATTACCACATCCTCTAGCCTTATGGTTACCGGTGCACAAAATAATAGGTTAAATAACTAAAACTATAATCGATTGAGGAGTAATCAATTAGTGGTATTTTTTTATCCTAGGTTCGTAACCGATTACAATTTTTTTAGAAGGAACCGGTTTAACCAATTTACCCGTTAATTAAAAAAAATACAAAAAAATAAAAGAAAATAGGAAAAAGCCGGTTATTAACCAAACATGTTAAAGTTAATAACCGAAAAAAACAAGAAAGAAACCAGTTATTAACCGAACCAGAAGAAGAAAAAACCGTTTTGACAATGTTTTAACCGGGTTCTACCGGTTGGTTCAACAATACTACCAGCCAGTTTGAACCGGTTTTAAAACATTGGGTTTTGTGCACCAAGATAGCAGCCCAACAGCCCTCGAAGCCCATTAATAACAGATCAACAGCATAAACCCTTCTTTCCAAAACACACAGTCACGCGCCACCACAACGCCAGTCCGCCACCACCGCTGTCTGCTACTGTTCTTGTTCGGATTAGGTTTGTTTTGCTTTATTTAAGCATTAATTAATAATAATTAGTATAGAGATTGTTCTGTTAATTTTGTGAGAATATGTATTTGCACGATTTGTAGGTCTCAAAATAAAACTTACGATGTCTCGAGTTAATAAATTTTGTTTACGGTACATGATTAATGTGTTTATGTTATAAATAAATGTTAAAACATGAAGAATTAGAATATTATAAACTATTTTGATTTTGAAGGATTACTGGTTTTGAGATTTCGTTGAAATATGTTAGAAAAATGACCTAATAAACATGTTTTAAAAGGTAGATTATATTGTGAATTGAGTTTATAGAAATTTGTTACCTTAACATTAACATATTGTTATATATTAAGCATAAATGATAGCAAAACAAGTAGTGAGAATGGTTGTAGGAATTATTATATTGGCGAAGCTTGAGATTTCCGACAGGGGGGTCGGAAACGTATATACCCAAAAATTTCTATAGAACCGGGGGGTCGGAAACGTATATACCCAAAAATTTCTATATGAAAGCTACATACATAACACTATTGAGCGAAAAGTTCGGGGGGTCGGGCGCCCCTCCCGGCCCCTTCTAACCTTCGTCCTTTTATTTATATGTAACATTTTCAACTATATTACAACTCGTTTAAAATTGCAACTGATCGGTTGACTTTTTTGTGAAGAACAACAATTCATTGACCAGATGGGAAGGAAGAAACAGAAGCAAAAGGTGGTGCTACCACCCGAGCTACCACCGGAGGTACCTGAGGATGAAATTGAAGTCTCAGATGAGGATTTGGAGTTTGTCAATAAAAACCGAGATTACGCTGGCTTTGTATCAAAGTTGGACACTCAGTCAATTACAAGGTGACCATGTGTAGTTTATGCATCTCAACATGTGTAGAATTGTACTATGTGTCATTGTATAATTCGTGATAGACATAGTAGACATATATGTCATCCGCGTTAGCATCGTGTTGGTTTAAAAAAGCGCGCCTTAAGCGCAAAGTGACCCTAGGCGCAAAGAGCTGCGCTTGTGTGATATAAAGCGAGCTCTGTACAAAAAGCGCACAAAAAGCGAGCTTTTTTGGAAAAAAATCCCCTTGAGGCGCGCACTTTTTGTACATAAGGTGTTTTTGTGCTTTAAAGTGTTATACATGCAGCTAAAATGGTTGTAGACTATATGATTTATACATTAAATCATATATAAACCTTATTTATCACTATATTTTGGTTAAGGGATACTAAAAGCCTATAGGATATATATAAAAAATATATAAGCACCTTGCGCCTCACGTACGAAAAGCCCACCGCTTTTGCAATTTGCGCTTCGCGCTTTGATTTTAGACCTTGTCGCTTTTGTGCGCTTCACACTTTTTTAAGCCAAGAGCATCGTACATGTTAAGGTTGTTATTTTTGTTAATAGTGTTCATGCATACATCAGAAAAGGTATGTTGTGGGTTGACGATACATATACATAGATGATGTATCCGGAATGGTACTCGAAGAAACAAAATTACGAAATCTTATTCTTTTTTTTATTTTATAAAAAGAGCCAACTGTTTGAACCTTAAAATTCTTGTGAAACTTAAGAAAAGATAAATTAGAGCTACGTAGTTACGTATCCTAAATTTATTATGTTATTGACATTATGTTTTATAAAAGGCATGTCAACCGTGTTGCTGATGCCAAAGAAAACGACCGTTCTGTTAACGTGAAAGAAGATGACCTGGAGTTTCGTTACGAGAAACAATTACGGAAGAAGTCATTAACCACCGATAATGTTCAGCATGAAGTTGATCTTGTAGATGCTCTGCCCGTGAAGACCTTAGAGGGAGAGGTGTATTACAGGAAAGGTAACATTAGAATTTTTGTTTGTCACTGGTATTATCAAGAATCAATATTTACAAGTTTTCTGGTGATGTTTGTAGTGTCAACGGGCTCAAATCAATCCAAGAATGCAAATGTTGAGGATGAAAATGAAGATGTAGGCAGAGACAACGGTGTTGTGAAGTTGACAAAAGCCGAAAAACGTGCAAAGCAAAAAAAGTTGAGAAAAGAGGCAAAGAAACAAGCGAAGGGGGTGACAGAAGTAGAAGAAGAAGTTGAACAAAGCTCTCAAGCTGACGTTTTGGTACTCAACTCATATTACTTACATTTTTAATTTTTAATTTGTAATATTGTATATCACCATTCGTCTCATAACAATAACGATTCTATAGGCCGAGGTTGAAAAAGACCTTACAGCTGAAGAAACCAATGAACAAAAGAAGCACAGGCTTGCCGAAATCGGAACGTCAATGCTCGAGAATCCTGAAGGCAATATTAAAAACTTAAAAGAAATGCTGCAAATCTGCAAAGATGGAGATCGTTACATATTAGATCTTGGTCTAAAGTCTTTACTAGCTGTTTTCAAGGATATCATCCCTGGGTATATTATATTAATATTTAATCATGTAAATACTATTTTCATACATTTATGTTATTTAACTGTATATTGTTTGTCGTTATGAGAACAGGAACCGTATAAGGCTACCTACTGAGAAGGAGCTTGCAATGGTTGTATCAAAGGATGTCAAGAAAACTCGCTTCTATGAATCCACACTTCTAACTGTTTACAAGGTTTGAGTCACAGCGTTTCTTAACTATTTATATTTTAAAAATTTAAAGTAAGCGTTTAACAGTTTTTATTGGTCGAGTGTTGATAGGCATACCTCCAGAAGCTGATGTCATTGGAAAAAGTATTTGGTTTTAAACGGGTGGCCATTCGTTGCATTTGTACTCTGCTGGATGCGAACCCGCGTTTTAATTTTCGTGATAGCTTGCTAAAGGCTGTTATAAAAAATATAAGCTCCACAGATGATGTCATAAGGTTTACCCATCTTTTTCTTATTTTTTTCATTTTTTATGTAAGTCAAACAAGAATATTTTTTATTGTTATAACATTTTGGGATGCTTGTTAACAGGAAACGTTGTTGTGATACAATTAAGTCGCTTTTTACAAATGAGGGAAAACACGGTGGTGAAGTTACTGTCGAGGCTGTTAAACTTATTGCTGGTCTTGTAAAAGACAATGATTGTCACTTACATCCTGATTCTATTGAGGTAACTTTTTATATGCTTGTATTTTTTAAAGTTTTTTATACATCTATTGAGGTTATTAATCGTTTTTGATCATGCAGGTTTTCTTATCTCTCTCGTTTGATGAAGATCTTAGGAAGCCTGAAACATCAAAGGCAGACAATAAGAAAGTAAAAAAGAAGTTTTATAAGACAGGAAGAAGAAACATGGAAATAAAACAAACTTCAGCTGATGAAAAAAAGAAAAGTAAACAGGAAATGTTGTCAAAGACAAGAGAGGAGGTACATGTTGTTACATGTAAGCATTTATTATTTATATTTTTTAAATTTAGGATTAACATGGTCGTGTGCTTTTCAGGTCAAAGCGGATTACATGGCTGCAGCATTCGCACAAGATTTAAACGAAAAACGGAAGATACAATCTGACACCCTTTCGTCTGTATTCGAAACGTATTTTCGTATATTGAAGCACACTATGCATTCAGAGTATGCTTTACTTATGATACATGCACACACCCTCTTGTATATTATCAATATTCTTCGTTTAATTTTTATTACCCTTTTTTGTTTATTCAGATCAGAAGCAAACGAATCGATAACCGGCCCATTTGGAGAGCACCCACTTCTTGCTCCATGTTTAAATGGAATTGGAAAGTTTTCTCATTTAATAGATATGGATTTCATGGCTGATTTAATGAAATATCTTAGAAAGCTTGCTGGAGGAAGTGACGATGTTAAGAATCCATCGGACCGTGTTTCAAGTCGTTTGACTGTGACGGAACGCTTGAGGTGTTGCATAGTTGCTTTCAAAGTGATGAGGAATAACCTTGATGCCTTAAATGTTGATTTACAGGATTTTTTTATTCAGCTTTACAATCTCATACTCGAGTACAGGCCTGGGAGGTTAGTAATTTACTTATAAACAACATGTCTGAATAAATATTTTCATTTTTAATAGTGCTAATTAGACCTGGCAAACGGGTTGGGTCGGGTCGGGTCATGGGTCAAAACGGGTTCGGGTTAAAACGGGTTCGGGTCAAAACGGGTTCGGGTCAAAACGGGTCAATTATAAAAAAAGGGTTCTTTTGGTTCGGGTCGAAACGGGTCCGGGTCAGAACGGGTCCGGGTCGGAACGGGTCTGGGTCGGAACGGGTCCGGGTCGGAACGGGTTTCGAGTCGGGTTGGGTCAGTTTTTTTTTTTTTTTCAATATAACTTTGGTGATCATACGGCCCGTATAAGTACTGACCCGATAACCGAGAACCCATTATAACACTACCCTAAATATATACTCGCTGTATGTTCAAATTATATTACAAAAATGATAACGAGTTGATGACATATCAACTGAGCTATTATACGAATATTTATAATAAATAATTTTGTTCTGTGTATTTAGGTGTCACAGTTTCATCAATTCATATAGTTGACGTAATTTAGTCCCACTAGTACGTATCTATCTTTTTTATTAATTGGTTTAGAAACTCAAAGTTTATATTCAGCGTCATTTTCAAGAATTATCATTTTGATAAAGTTATTTTTTATCGAAACGGTACGGGTCGAAACGGTTCGCGTCGAAACGGTACGCGTCGAAACGGTTCGCGTCGAAACGGTTCGCGTCGAAACGGTTCGCGTCGAAACGGTACCGGTCGAAACGGTTCGATTCGAAACGGTACGGGTCGAAACGGTACGCGTCGCAACGGTTCGCGTCGAAACGGTACGCGTCGAAACGGTACGCGTCGAAACGGTACTCGTCGAAACGGTTCGCGTCGAAACGGTACGCGTCGAAACGGTACGCGTCGAAACGGTACGCGTCGAAACGGTTCGCGTCGAAACGGTTCGCGTCGAAACGGTTCGCGTCGAAACGGTTCGCGTCGAAACGGTACGCGTCGAAACGGTTCACGTCGAAACGGTACTGGTCGAAACGGTACGAAACTCGTCCCGACCCGAAACTCGTCTCGGCCCAAAACCCGTTGCGATCCGAACCCGTCCCGTGCAAAAACCTGTGTCGACCCGAAACCCGACCCGAACCGACCCCGTTCCGATCCAAAACCTGTGTCGTGCCGAAACCCGTCTCGGCCCGAAACTAAATTTGAACTGAACCCGTTCCGATCCAAAACCCGTTTCGTGCCGTAACCCGTCTCGTGCGGATACTTGTGCCGGCTCGAAACCCATTCCGATCCGAAACCTACCACGTTTCTTTAAGACACTAACCCACATCGACCCATTTCTTTAATGATGTCGACCCGCTTTGACCCGAAAATAACAAGATGAAATTTCAAGTGACCCATTGTGACCCATTTAGTTAAAATATCTTACCCAAACCAACCCATATAATTTTAAAAGCAACCCAAACCGACCCATTTGAAAGGCGTTGGGTCAAGATTGCCCCCTCTAGTGCTAATCGCATTAAGCAACTTTAATCAGAATCATGTTTTAGGCAACCAAATTATTGCAGGCTAGAAAAAACATCTGAGTTTAAAAAAAGTGGTTCAGCCTAATCTAGATAAAACTAAGATTAGGAGTTATTGACCGGTCAGCTGTCAAACCTAGGGGTGATCTTTTTAACTCGAACCCGAATTGGGTCGGTTTTTGGATTAAATAATGGTGTTTCGGGTTCACCCGAATAACCCGAGGAAGTCCAGGCATAATTTAAGAAACTGACCTTTTCCATTCCCTCATCTCTCGTTTCCCTCCTTCCTAGGTGAATGGTTTATTTTCAAAAAAAAAAAAAAGTTAAATCACCTAAGATACCTTTCTTATTCCTTTATCTTGTAAAAAAGTTAAATCACCTCACCGCATACGCATTCCAAAATTGTCTCAGACCCACGCTTTACTTCAGAAGCATATATAATGCTCAAAACTGATGAATGTTCTGGCTTAGTATAACGTTTCTTTTGTGGCAGACCCTAAATGGTTTATGTATGCTATCACGTTGTTGCTTTAGGTATGCACATGCACGATTTCAGCTCGTAAATAATGCTATGGGTTGCATAATCCATTGCACAATCACTACGGGGTTAGCACCCCAGTTCAAAATGAATAAAGCTGCTGCAGTTACTGTTCTGAATCCATGTGACCTTGTATCTGGTTGGGTCTATATATGGTATGGATGTTAAGTCTTTGTACATGACATCTCTGCTAACATCGATGTTCAGTGCATTTGAATATTTATTGTGTATGCAAAACATCATTCATGACGGCATTACCCGTGCCTTATGTCTCGTGTTCAGCAAGCACAAGTCTACACATCCCTTAACACCCCAAATATAGCCCAACAAACCCGGTAAAACCCGAACCTAGAAAGGGTCGAATATTGGGTTATATATTTAGCTTTAAAAACCCGAAACCAGATAAATTAACTCGAAAAACACCCCTAGTTAAACCACTACTTTGACCAGTTATCAGATTAGATTGATTCAGATTAAATTATATAAATTTTTGAAAAGAAAGCAGGCTTTTAAAAGTAGAAGGGTTGATACCATAAAAAACTAATATACACTATTGTTTTTTACAAAAAAAGTCCACCTTGTAAAAATACATGACATTGTCAATAAACTAATTTTTATATATTGAAGTTCATAAACTTCTCCAAAATGCTACTTTTGGATTTTTTTTTAACATTTTTAAACAGTAACTTGTTAACTCTTAATTTGGTCAAAATAAGATGGATCATTTTCATTAACAAAAATGTTGAATTTCTGACAAATCTGGCCCGTTTCAGTGTTAACAATTTACGTATGTGCTTACATTTCAGCAAAGTTTAGATAATTTAATATACAAAAGTTAGTCTTGTGACTTTGAGAGGCTAAGAAATCATATTATCCTTTTATGATATTAACCTAAAATAGAATTGAAAGTAGGTTACCCTTCTATGCAATTAGCTCTTTTGGATAAATCGATATTGGAGTTTTTATGCATTATGAATACACTTTGACCGTGTTTATCGTTTAAGCTAATTTCACCGATTTGACATGTTAGAGAAAAACTAGAACCCATTTGTTCATAAATGGATCAATTTTATGACCTCCACTAGTAAATGTAATTTTATTTACTGTTTTAAATGTGTAGAGATCAAGGGGAAGTATTGGCTGAAGCTCTGAAGATAATGTTATGTGACGATCGACAGCATGACATGCAACGGGCTGCTGCGTTCATCAAACGTTTGGCTTCTTTCTCTTTATGCTTTGGAGCTGCAGAATCCATGGCTGGTATATACAACACACACCTTATATATTTATTATTTTTAAAAATTATTTGTAGTAATTGCTTTGATTATATCTTGTGTATTGTTTTTTTATGTGCAGCCTTGGTTACCTTAAAGCATCTCCTTCAGAAAAATGTCAAGTGTCGTGATCTTTTAGAAAATGATTCTGGTGGTGGCTCGTTATCAGGTTCTATCGCGGTAAAGATTCTGAATTAGTGAATTTTACATCACAACTTTTATATTTGTTTTGTTTTTATTAAATAGTGTTTTCTTTTATCCAATTTTTGCAGAAATATCAACCGTATGCTTCGGATCCAAACCTAAGTGGTGCGTTTGCAACCGTGCTTTGGGAGTTGAGTGTTTTATCAAAACATTACCATCCATCTGTTTCAACAATGGCATCAGGGATTTCGAATATGGCAAATGCAAACAATCAGGTTTATGTAGCAAGTATCTCTCCTCAGCAAGCTTTCAGTGACATGACGCTTGAGAAGGAAAAGTTCACTGTAAAGACCACTCAAAAGCAGTCAAACAGCAAGCGAAAGAGGGGTAACCGTGCACCACTACCACTGGCGGCAGCAGGTGGAGCTGATAAGGAGGCCGCGGTGGATGAGAATGTGGTCAGGACCAAGCTGTCCGAGCATTTCTTGCTTGTTAATGAAATGGAAGAAAATGAGAGGTTAAGACGTGAACTGGATAGGACGACGTTAGCAGTAAAACTTTATAAGCAGTATAAGAAGCAAAGAACCATGTGATGTGTGTGTTTTATGTTTGGTTAAATTTTTGAGGTGAATTTTCATGAACAGATATTGATGCCCTTTCTCTTTAAAGGAGATGATATTGTTTTTTTTTTTTTTTTGCATGAGCCTGTGAAGCATTTGTGTTGTTAAGGTTATTTCTAGGCTGTTAAGGTAAAAATAATATGGTTGAAGTAAAAGCATAATTTCTAAAAGCCAAAGACACTGAATTTCTAGTCCTTAACTAGGGCTGTAAATGAGTCGAGCCGAGTCGATTTAGGGTGAGCTCGAGCTCGAAGTTAAACGAGCCTAAGAACGAGATGACCCATAAGCCGAGCCGTGTTTGGCTCGTGCACAACTTGGTTACAAAATGTGCTGGTTCGGCTTAGGTCGTTTGAAATTGTGATGTTTGCATGATGTAATCGATAACATCCACAAATAAATTATGTAATTATATGCAAAGAAATTTGTTTTAAAATGAAATTGTAATGGTTGTTTAAATACAATTATTCTGGTTTGTATTTGACCATAAGCTAATTCTGGTTTGTATTTGACCATAAGCTAACGAAATTGACCATATCAAATTGAAAAAAATTACTAGCAGAACTGACAAAAGCCAAGTTCCATACCTAACTGTTTGGTAGCCTCTGAATGGTCAATAAGAGGCTAACTCTTAATGGAACCATTAAATATTTTGCCAATGAGAAGGTAGAAGAATGTGACATGTAATGATTTATCATTCAGATGTTACCTCTTAACCATTCAGACTTGAGGTTACCTCTTATTCATTCAGAGGTTTTAAACCATTAAGAGGTAGCATCTGAATGGTCATTAAGAAGCTACCAAACAGCCCCTAATTTATATAAACCAGATTCGACTAGTAACAATGAAGTTCCATACAATAAACACAAATTGATCCGAGAACTAATGAAATTAAGTGCAAGAGTTCACCATAACATAAGCTAATTTCATAGTACATACCATAATTAAGTTTTACAAAAAATAAATAAATAACGGCCAACTCAAATACCGTCTCCTAAATCTACATATTGGTCCACTATGAGACTTGAACCCTCGACCACATGGTAACTCCTTGATACCGTTATGTCACATGCCCTTTGATTGATACACTAAATAGCACCAAATAAATTGTGGTCATCAACTCATCATACTTGTGTCAATAAACTTACTAAAGAATGTCTTAAACAACATGAAACCGATAAGCACCAAACAAAACCCAATCTTTAAGAAGAGCAATTTATTAACAATTTGATGCTCCTTACCCTGTAGAGGTTCTTGTATTATGACCAAGGTACTTGTACTTTGAAAATGCAACAGTTTTTTAACTTCTTTAACTCATAAAAGGAGTGAAATACGTTAGTTAAGAAAGGACATAAAAGGACTGAAATACGCTTATGCGCAAGTCTTATAGGGTGCCTTAATGCCAAAAACACACACCCATTTACTCCAAGGACCGAAAATGTTATTTCCTGAGTGAACAATGTGATCTATTGATATCCTTTTTATAAAAACTGACCAAAACCACAATATAAACATATTACATAAACCATTTGTTTAATTTACTCTTCTTTAAATTTTGCCTTTCTTGTACTCTATAAAAGGAAAGCATATACATACAAGTAAAATACATGTTATTAAACTATAGAATAACACTCTTAACAAGTTTCTATCTTTTTCAGAATGGCCGATACATATTATCTAATCCTACTTCTAATTCTATACCATTGTCCACTGTGGGACCGAACCCTATGTATACCACTATACCATTGTCCACTTTTTACACACCTTGATACCACTATGTGAGAAGCGCTTTGGTAACAAGTTTCACCTAATATTAACTAGTTATCAACATGATTCATGTTAGTTTGAAATCATAAATTTATATGAAACAATAGGTTTAAAAATATGTCTGTTAATAATCAATAAAATATACAAAGCATCTCCTTCAAAAGAATGTCAAATGTCGTGATATTTTAGAAAATGATTCTGGTGGTGGCTCATTGTCAGGTTCTATCGAGGTAAGAATCTGAATCCTACTTCACAAGTTTTTTATTTATTTATTTTGTTTTTCTTAAACGCTGTTTACTTTTATCTAACCTTGCAGAAATATCAACCGTATGCTTCGGATCCAAACCTATGTGGCGCGTTTGCAACCGTGCTTTGGGAATTGAGTGTTTTATCAGAACATTACCATCCGTCTGCTTCGAGAATGGCATCAGGGATTTCAAATATGACAAACGCAAACAATCAGATTTATCCTTATGGGAATGGTCTCGTCAAATTTTCTCGATTATTACTTTTTGTTGTTTTTTTTTTTGTTTTGTCTTATGACTTATAAGTGTTTGATAAGATTCTAAATTTGGTTTTCGATTAAGCACTTGTGTCAGTGTTCTAGCTCATCCCTAACGTTTCCCAAAAAATCAATACTCAAATTCTCCTTTTCTGCTCAACCATTCCTCTACACCCCTGGTTCACCAACCCGTAAGTGATGCGATCTAGAGACTTAGGGGGAGTTGTGGTGGTGTTCCCTTCGAACCCCCAACCCGGAAGGTAGTTCACCAACCTATAAGTGATGCGATCTAGAAAGATAGGGGGAGTTGCGGCGGTGTTCCCATGGAACCCCTAACCCGGAAGGTAAATAATAGTTATTATTTTTTACCTTTTTGTCTTTTTTTTTCGTGTTACCAGTGTGGTAAGATTCCGAATTTGGTTTTCGATAATCACTTGTGCAGGTGTTCTAGCTCAACCCTCACGCTTTCCAAAAAAATTCAACACTCAAATTCTCCTTTTCTACTCATATCATTCCTCAATTCCTATGGTTCACCAACCCGTAAGTGATGCGATCTACAGAGATATAGGGGGTTGCGGTGTTCCTGTGAAACCCCCAATCCGGAAGGCCATCACGGGGCACCCCTTCCACCCTTAAGAGATTCTCATGTAGATAGATGTTTTTGTAGCAAAAAAAATTACCAAGTATCTTATTGAGTTTCGCATAAAGGTATTTTAGTCTTTTTTTTTTTTGCTTAGTTTAGTTTTCCTTTAAGTTTTATTTATTTTTCTCTTCTTCATTAGAGATGGGCAAATCGGGGTTTTTTTTATACCTGGAACCAGTTCCTAACCGTACCTGGTTCTTGACTGAGTTTGAATGGAACCGATTCTTCTAGGAACTGGTTCCGGTTACTACCCGGTTTCAAACCAAAATTACCGGAACTGTTGGTAACCGGTCCGGGTATATTGTAACCGGTTCCTCCGGGTAACTGTAGGTCCCGTAATCCGTATGGATCGTAACAGAATCGTCGATCTAACCTAGAGTGCGGAATCCCCTAGATCAGATTTCACAGAAAACGTGTAGAAACAGAAATCACTATAAACCCGATCTTTATTGATTATCTTCAAACGATTACAATCAATCAAGATCTCCAATTCGTCCAAGCCTTTCTCTTTCACGAATTCTCTCCAAAAGCTAATTAGGTGATTAGATAATTAACCTAAACCCTAATGCTAAGCTTTGTTTATATAGGACAAAGCTTTGCATATGGGCTAGTCCATGGGCAAGGCCCATTTCGCAAACCATCCCCCATATGTGGGTTTGGTTTGGCCCAATCACTCTTAATTAACTATTACAAAGCTAAACCCGCTAACTGTTTATCGTTTTACTAATTACAAGATATCCAAAGACCAAATCTAAGCTGTTGTCACAAATATGCACCAACAAACTCCCCATTGACAATAGCTCGCAAAGGTAACTTCAGTCTTCAAAATCTCACAGTCTTTTGGTCTTTGGATAGCTTCAGCTTTAACAGCTTCTGTCAGCAACAGACTCCCCCTAAGCTGATGCATCCAATCACCAAATCTTCAAAACGTTAGCACTTGAGTAAACTCCAGTTCAGCTTTTGTATAGCACTCTTCAAACTCTTCAACTTTGTTTGCAATGTAGAAAGGAGGTTCTACCATGCATCCAATCAAACTCTTATCTTCACAGCAACTTCTCAGCAACACACTACTTCGATCTGTATACTATAAAACAAACATCTTGAGAAATCATAAGAATTTTTCAACATAAGTTAAACAAATTATTATTATTCAAGAGATTAGTTAAACTGTATAACAGATTAAGCATTTTCCAATTCAACACCAACACGCACAAATTTTATACAAACACCTTATAACCTGCATGAGTTTAAAAATTTTGAACCCACTTTCTAACACTGTCTCCCCCTATCGGTAACAACTCATCCAAGAATAACAGTTTTCCGTACATTAAGAATTTTAACAGAAAAGACACTATTTTGTATTTTTGTATTTTCTGAAAGCAAATAAATACGAAAAGCAATAAACACTCTATTTTTGTGAGAACCACCGGTAAGAAGATCATATCAGCACAATCAAACTGTTTCACACCATTAGTTAATTCTTTATGTGATTTTCGTGAAAAGCAGTTCAAGACGATTACCAGTATGTTTGTCCACCTAAACAAAATGCATGAACATTTCAAGTACCATTACCGTATGATACGTTAAGGTAATATTATTCTGATGTATTAGTGTGTCCCACTTCAGGATGTACCCCCGCGATCAAGGTATGCACAAAGATTCATCGTAGTAGGTGAGTATACTGAATTCATCCGTTTTGTTTTTCAACGTTTAGATAATTGGTGATCAGGTCAGTACTTCCGTACAGCAAGGAGACCAAAATATCTAACGAGGGCAAAGACAAATTCCATTTTTGGTACGATTTATGCATTTTGCAAATTTGAATGACTCTCTAGGAGAGCTTCTTCATTTATGGGTTTTGGCATTTTTAGCTCTTTTAAGATATCCTGGTTGTGCCTAGGTCAGCATGTATCTGGATGCAGCAGAAGGACAACCCTGATATCCCCAGATGAAATAACAGTATAAAGACCCAAAACTTCAGATTTTGGCAATCTATCAACGCAAGAATTAAGGTCATTAAACCATACACCTCTGATGTGTTCCCCACTCATACACAGTTTATTTAGGTTTATATCACATTGATAAGTTGATTATTTCATGCTTTTGCCTACTGGTATATCACATGATGAAGCTGCTATCACACTTAAGCAATTTAATTCAGTTTGAGTGTGACAGTCTAAGTTGCTAATGTACAATCATTTCTTCTTTTTCACACAATGAGAACTCATTTTTGATTTTCTATTTTTTTATGTTTTTTATTTTTCAATGTTTTTGAATTTTTGATTTTTTAAGAAAGCAGTAAACTATTTACAAAATTCTTATGAAAAACCAGTTATTCAGGATTCCTCATCCCGTTGAGTTCGACTAAGTGTTCAAAGCGAGCTCTATCAAAAGCTTTAGTGTAAAGATCAGCATGGTTATCTAGTGTATCGACTCGGTGCAATTCAATGAGTCGCTTTTCAGCACAATCCCGTATAAAGTGATGACGTATGTCGATATGTTTAGTTCTACTGTGCTTTACGGGATTGTTTGTGATTGATATAGTGGCATTATTATCTATCATAATAGGAGTACGAGTGAAATCTAAACCGTAATCGCGCATCTGCTGTTGAATCCAGAGAACCTGAGAGCAACAGCTACCCGCAACAATATATTCAGCTTCACACGTAGATGTAGACACACAAGATTGCTTCTTGCATTGCCAAGACACAATCCTGCCTCCTAAGAACTGACAACCACCTGTTGTAGACTTTCTGTTTGATTTGCATCCTCCAAAGTCTGAGTCAGTGTAAGAAACAAACCTCAAGTCACTATCAGCTGGATACCACAACCCAAGTTTAGGTTTCCCCTTCAAGTAACGAAGAATACGCTTCACTGCTTTCATGTGTGACTCTTTCGGATTTGCCTGATATCTGGCACACAAGCATACGGCGAACATGATGTCAGGTCTTGAAGCAGTCAAGTACATTAGAGAACCAATCATTGCCCTGTATTGAGTTGGATCAACATCTTCAGTACTTTCATGATCTGGGCCAAGATTGTGATTTTCACAAATGGGTGTGTTGAAAGTAGCGCAATCCTCCATTTTGAATTGAGCCAAAATGTCATACACATACTTTGTTTGATGAATAAACATCCCATCCTCCTTCTGATCAACTTGTAAGCCCAGAAAGTAAGACAGCTCACCCATAGCACTCATTTCAAACTTGCTCTTCATCACCTGTTCAAACTCCTTACACATGTTCTCATCAGATGACCCAAAGATGATGTCATCCACGTACACCTGTACCAGCAGAAAATCTTCCTTCTTCCTCTTAATGAACAGTGTACTGTCAATCTGACCTCTTTCAAAACCATTCTTGATCAGATGTGTAGACAGTGTCTTGTACCACGCCCTGGGAGCTTGATGTAATCCATACAAAGCCTTATCAAGTTTGTACACTCGATCTGGATAGTCTGGATCAACGAACCCATCTGGTTGTGAGACATACACCACTTCTTGGACTTTCCCGAAAGAAATGCACTCTTCACGTCTAGTTGGTAAACTTTGAAGCCCTTGAATGAAGCGAAAGCCAGAAACAAACGAATTGCCTCCAACCTTGCCACTGGTGCAAACACTTCATTGTAATCTAACCCTTCTTGCTGATTGAAACCTTTGACAACCAATCAAGCCTTGTTGCGCGTGACAATTCCTCTTTCATCTTTCTTGCACCTAAATACCCATTTAGTGCCAATCTCTCTTTCACCTTTAGGAAGGTCCACTAACTCCCATACCTTCAACTTCGCAAACTGGGCCAATTCCTCTTGCATAGCTTCAACCCATGAATTGTCTTTAAGAGCCATATGAATGTTCTTCGGCTCCTCTTGGGAAATAAAGCAACTATACAAGCACTCATTCACTATCCCAGTCTTTTCAATCGAAACAAATAATCCAGAATTTGCAGCTATGCTTCTTCTCGTCTGAACACCTGCAGTAGGATCTCCAAGTATCATGTCAACCAGATGATCTCTATTTGCTCGTGTAGTAGCAACGGCATCAACTTCTAGATTATCACCCAGGTTTGATCCAACCTCCCCCTGAATATTCTGATTCGCAAACGGATTAATGAAATCCTCCCCCTGATTGGGTTCAGGTTCACTATCGCTTGAATCAGGATCAGCAGCACCTTGGGAAGTATCCGGAGCATCTGACATATTAACATTCGATCTAGGCATGAATTCGCCTTCATCGTCTTCACATACCACTGTTTGAATCAGCTGAGAATCATCTGCATCAGAAACCTCAGGAATATTAAATGATTTAAAAACACTTTCATAATCATATAATATAGCCGGACCACTCGTTGATTGTTGAGGTTTGTATGTAGTAATTTCAACATTGTAAACAACCTCAATTTTACCAGTTTTTAGATTAAAAACCCTTTTATTCGGTGTGCCAGGCACGTAACCTAGAAAGTAGCCTTCGTCAGCCACCTCACCGAATTTTTGTTTATCTTTATTTCGCACAATGGTGCAGGGTAATCCAAATGGTTCAAAGCCTGTTAAGTTTGGTTTTTCGTTAAACATAAGTTCATGACATGTTTTGTTAAAACGTTTAACGGTTAAAACTTTGTTTAGGAGGTAGCAAGCTGTATTCACAGCTTCTCCCCATAAAAGAACTGGTAGCTTTGAATCTGAAAGCATAGTCCTAGCGGTTTCAATCAACGTCCTGTTTTTCCTCTCAGCGACTCCATTCTGTTGAGGGGTATAAGGAGCAGAATATTGATGTTATATTCCCTTTCGAAGACAATAGAGATCCAGAATCCGATTCTTGAACTCCGTGCCATTATCACTCCTTATCCTCTTGATCCTTGCATCATGGACGTTTTCCAATTTTGTAAAAAGATCTATCAGCATCTCTGTCGTCTCATCTTTTGTACCTAAAAAGAAGACCCATGAATAACGTGAGTAATCATCAGTGACAACTATACAGTAGTACTTTCCACCTATGCTCCTCACGTTCACTGGACCGAATAAATCCATGTGAAGTAATTCATAAGGGGCATTAATGGAATTTACAATTTTAGACTTATGAGGTTTCTTGTGTTGTTTTCCCTTTTGACATGGAAGACATTTATCTTCCACGTGAAACCTCTGCATTGGCACCCCTTTCACTAGCTCATTTTTTATGATATAATTCATTTTGCGGTAGTGAATATGGGCCATGCGTCTGTGCCACAACATAGATTCAACTTCAGATTCTTTTGACAGCAAACACGCCACCGCTGCAGTCGGATACTTGGCACCCATGTCCATGACATAAGTATCATTTTCCCATGGTGCATGCATTACTATCCAATCGTCCGGAATGACTGTAACACCCCGTGTTTTCGAGAAGTCAAAGTCAAAGTCAAGCTCAAAGTCAACGACCGATTTCGCGCAACTTGACTTTTAGTAGATTTCTTTTATGTGTTAATTTAGCTGTATTATGTGGAGTAAGTGTCAATAATTACAACAATCGACGTATGTTAATCGCTATTCAATCGACCTACGACTGTGAACTATAGGGAGTAACAATGCGATAAAGCTTAACGATAATCAAACTATGCTAATCGAATCGACTTCATAATCACAACTCGAACTACGTATTTTAATTATTGTTATATGTGTGTGTGCGCCTTACGTTTTACCTGTGCATGTTTATTTATGTTATGTTGTGGTAATCAATCGAAATGCAATCGAACTCAATCGACATCGAACTCGAATCATAATCGAACTATGATAATTAGTGAAGAAAGGATAGCGCAAGATATGAGTGGTTGGGATTAAAAGTAATTTGACTAGGAAACCCTATCGTATTGAACCGCTCGCAACCGAGATCGAAATATCAAAAATCGTCGCACCGAACACTCGAAATGTGCAGCTGATCGATCAGGCTACCAGCCGATCGAACAGCCAGCCGAACGGACTGCTGTCCGATTGGACAGGCCGTCCGATCGAGCTGCCTGGCCGATCGGCCAGCACTTTCCCCATTTGGCATCCTATAAATACCCCTGTCATTGTCATCCTTTCTACTTTTGGAAACCTCTGTCCGACCAGCTCGTGTTCCTTACCTTTTATCCGATTTCTCTCAGTCCAGGTAAGATCTCGTCCTAAATCTTGTACTTTCTTGATCTACACGCACTCCTACACCTTTCTATCTTTCAAATCTTAACTTTTAACCGTGAAATCATCAAGATTCAAGTGTTCTAGGATGATGTCATCATGGGTTCTTGAAGGACTTCATGTTTTGGCCTCAATCCACCAAGAATAACTTGGATCTGGCCGATTTCAACATAAACAAACAAAGATCTTCATAGATCTGAACATATACACGGTGAAAAGGGTTGAAAGATGGATTTTCCAACTTTCTTTCAACTCTTTTTCACCCATTGCCTTCAAACCGATAGAAAAGGAGCCTGTGCCGGCTTACAAATCACTCCGGTGGTTGCATGGCTCAAGATCCGGATTCTATCCACAAGGTTAACCGATTTCGGGTCTAACGTTAAACTCCGTTCCGAACAGTCCACCGACCGGATTTGGGTGATTCCTGTCCGACCAGGGGAACCAAGTAAGGACGAGGGATTATGGTTCAACTCGCTGTCAAAATACCTCGATAAAACGACAAACAAACAGAACAACCAAGTGTTAGACGAATAGGCTGATCAGCTCAGGATGCTGACCGATCGGACTGTTGTCCGAACGGACAGCCAGCCGATCGGACAGTCAGCCGATCGACTGGCCAGCCGGTCGGTTAACACATGGTCCCACACTAAATCAATTTATTTTGAAGGCTAGTATTAAACGAACGGTTGTTCGATCGAGCTACTGTCCGATTGGATTACTCTTCGGATCATGAGATACTATACTTCAGCACTTAATCGATTTTTCAACATGTTCGATGCACTAGGAGTGCCACCCGATCGAACAGCCGTTCGATCAGGTGACACCTTGCTAAGAACTTGTCATAGTTGGTGACTATTGTTGACCTGCAAACCGATCGGTCAGCAAATCATTAAGTTTTGACTTGTTGACCTGTCCGATCGAACACCTGTCCGATCCAAGGCAAATCACTACAATTCATACCTAACCGATCGGGTTGCCGGCCGATCGAACAGCCGTCCGATCGACCGACCTGAAGGGTAAAGGTACTTCAGTGTTTTCAAATGCTACAACGAAAACTTCAAAAGTCAAACCATCATACACAAACACATCCTTCTCAAAGGAAGAAACAATCCACTCGAACAGCCATCCGATTGGCTTACCGACCAACCGGACAGCGGTCCGAGCGGACTGTCAACCGAACGGTCAGCCGTCCGATCGAACTACCGTCCGATCGACCAGCTGTCCGACTCTCCAACACTTGTTTTCCGTTTACGCGTCGCTTATTATTATGCTATCAACTATTCAGGCTAACCCTACTCGCTAAGCGCTCCCTTCAATCCATCAATCGCTGTGAGTATACTCGATCCCGTTTTGCTTTATGCACTTTTGGGTGTTACATGCGTTACAACTATTCAAAACACATCAAACATACTACTCAATACTATTTGAACGCTAACCGCTAATGCATGTTATACGTGGCTTATGAATGCTTGTTTGTTATGTTTACACATGGAATGGTATCTACCTGCCTTAGCAACGATAGTACTATAGTTTGGACTCAGCACCCGTTCACACGGGGGTTGTTAAGGATAATTACTTGCATGGATTATGGTGGTCATCATGTATTGCGAACTGCCCCGGGCAGTCAACTCATAGTCATTGGTATCAATGGATCTATGTCGATAACTAACGTGCTTCATTTCACTATGTGTACGTGCTGGTTATGCGTAAACGAATTCGAACTCTATATGCTATTATCAAACTTGTATGCTCACCTTTACATTATATGTATTGACTTTATTTTAACGTACGTGACAGGTGCTTAAGTTGTTTGTATGCCTAGCTCACTGTGAAATCGCGGCTAGGAAAGGTCTAGGATGCTCTCTGCGCAGTGATGAAATCGAAGCTAGGAAAAGAGGTCCTAGAAACCAATAAATAAACTATCTATGTATAAATCTGAGTTGTCGGAACAGAATTATTTGCCTAGATTTTATCTGTAATAATTTGTTTGCTGTTTGAGACATGGTATGGGACATGCTATTTTAAATTGAATGGTAATGATAATTGTTATGGAAACTTCTGGACAATCTGTTTCGCTCAGTGCCATGCCCCGATGATTCCGCCATCGGTTGGGGTGTGACAGATTGGTATCAGAGCCATAACTATAGGGAATTAGGCAAGACATGACCTAGTCTGGGTCGATGTCTTAGAAACCTAGACTATAGTTAGGAACCAACAGACAAACTTATGCATGTCCGTTAGGGATTTTGCATAAGTTTACTACTATTTTCTCGCTATTCTCGCACACGCTACACTATCACTGCACTCGAATTTTCAACTATGGAAGAGTAACTAAGCCGAGAATAGGTGTGAAAACCGCAAACTCTCAACTAAAGTTGCTAAATCAACCCGCATTTTTATCTACCAACAAGGGAGAATTATGCCAAATCAGGAGTGAAATCCATATTTTGATGAATAATATCCTCTATTTTATAAAAGCTCAGGAGCAAAAGTTGTTAAGTCAGGGGTGAAACCCGAACCTTGATAGCTATTCCTGACTCAATTTGGTTTTACAAACTCTCACCAAAGTCTCGACGGGCTCCAACGACCTGAAGTCACGATATGACTAACGGGATGTGTGCCAAACGCCCAAGAATCGAGGCCAAGGCACAATCCTGAAGGTTAAATGTGCGCAACGGATCCTTGCGAATAGTCGAATCACTTTGGTTAGTCGAAGTCTACTAGCCGCAGACAATCTATTTCTCGATTTTTATGTGTTTCGATTCTGAGCCTGCAATTGCTGACTTTGATGATTCGCTGATTTTATGTGTTTTGTGTGTTTCATGCTTACTTGTTAGCATTTTGAGGTATCACTGGTTTCGATCTAACGCCCTTTGCTTTCGCTACTCACCCAACACACTACACATCGTTAAAAAGTCATTGAATTATGGACGACCTTATGCTACGCTTATACTACACGACTCGATATATCAAACGCGACCGCTATATTCGAACACTCACGAACTTTGAATGATAGGTTTTGTATTCTGAGGTAGTCAGAATGCTCTACGTGTCTCTATATGTACCTCTTAAATGATAAAGGAACACGCGTAATCATAAGAAGGTGGATACACGCAAAATATGTGTTTAAATAAGTTATGTGCCTATGTGCCTATGTGCTTATGTGCCTATGTGTTTATGTGATTATGTGGTTCTGAGTTCTACATGGTTATGTGTCTATGTGTTTACATGATATGTGTGTTACTGAGCTTTAGTAAGTAGTAGACGTGTGAGGTGAGATTCGAATACAATGTGTGAATCCCGTGACGATGTCTGTTGCAGACAATGTCATCTGGATCCCGTCATTCCTCACTTTCTCGTCAAGAAAATATAGACAGACGTCTTGCTGCCATCATCGCTAAAAGTGTAGCAAAGGCCGTGAGTGATGTTTACGAGAATGCCAGCAAATCATCTAAGGAGTCGAGAACCGAAGCTCCTAAAGCTGCCACCAAAGCCTTCAATTTCAAGCAATTCAAGTCGTGTGGGCCAAGAGAATTCACTGGCGAGGGAGGTCCTACTGCACTATTCCACTGGTTTGATTCCATTGAGGTCACTCTACGCAGAGTGGTTGCCCCGATGACATCCGAACTCTGAATGCTACCGGCGTTTTCCAGTCCCGTGCACTAGACTGGTGGACGGCTGAGAGGAACAAGCGAGGGAACGATGCAGCCTACGGTCTGTCATGGGACGAGCTCAAGGAGGTCATGTTGGAGGAATTATGCCCTCCTCATGAGCGTCAGAAGCTAGAGGATGAATTTTGGCACATACAGCAAAAGGATGGTGAAAATGCTGCACTCACTGCTCGCTTCAAACAGCTCAGCATCATCTATCCCGATCAGGTCAAGACTCCAGACATGGAAATCAAGAAGTATATCCGAGCCCTGCCTGATTATGTTGCCGATTTCGTGCAAGCGGCTAAGACTACGACGATCGAAGAGACTTATCTACTGGCCGCTGAAATCAACGACAAGCGGGTCAAGGCTGGTGTCTGGGATAAAACTTCGAAGAACCTGCATCAAGCTACCACCGTCGCACCAACTGCTGAAACCACCACCTCATCGAGCAACAAGAGGAAGAACAAGAGAAAGAACAGCTCCAGCAACAAGAACTGTGCGATCACTGCTGCACCAATTCAAGCTGTACCAGCCCAACAACGTCAAGTAGCGGCGCATGTGGCTAATGCACCGCCTGCAAAGCGTGCATACACTGGGCCACACCCGCTCTGCCCTACTTGTACCTACCATCACCCGACTGCCATTGCTTGCCGATTTTATGCTCATTGCAATATATACGGCCATTTCACTACCAGCTGCCGTATTCGACAAGCTCCTGCTCATCAAGCTCTGCTCACCGCCCCTCAGGGTCAACAAGCTCCTCCGGCACCCGCGATCAAAGCCAGAGCCTGCTTTGCATGTGGCGATCCTAACCATTTCGCCAACGTGTGCCCAAACAGGGTTGTGAAGCAAGAGCCCCAGCAGCAGCAGCAGCAGCACCAGCAACAACAGCAGCAACAGCAGCAACAGCAACAACAAGCAGCACGCGCACGAACTTTCAACATCAACGTGCGTCAAGCCCAAGCCGACAACAACGTGGTCAATGGTACGTTCCTTGTGAATGGTATTTATGCTTCATGTTTGTTTGATACTGGAGCCGATAATTGCTTTGTGTCGTTCGAATTCGAGAAACTCCTTAGTCGTAAACGCTCCCAACTCTCCTCGACATTCGATGTTGAAGTCGCTACCGGAAGAACTGTCGCTGTCAATTCTGTTCTTCGTGATTGTACTCTCGAGCTCGACAATCACATCTTCCCAATCGACCTTATTCCGATGCAACTCGGAAGTTTTGACGTCATAGTAGGCATGGACTTTCTTCGTGAAAACCATGCTGAAGTTGTGTGCTTCGACAAGATGATTCGATTCTCGCTGGCGAATAGTGATCTATTGTGTGTTTACGGTGATACTACTTCGAAAGGTCTCAAGCTCATGTCATGTGTTCAAGCTAGCAAGTATCTCCGCAAGGAATACAGGGCTTACTTGGCTAAAATTGTAGTAGCGGAGAAGGAAAAGAAAGAGAAAAAAGGAAGTAGAAGACGTTCCAGTGGTTCGAGAATTTCCTAATGTTTTTCCAGAGGATCTTCCGTGTAACAACTCTCACCAAAACTATTATTTATTATTATATTTGGTTCAATAGGAAACCCTAATCGAGACCCCCAAGTAATCCTGCATAAACCCTAAAACTTTCAGAACAATCGGAATCAGGATCAGGGCCACTAAAACTCAGGGGGGTAAACCCTAGTTGATAATATCAACACAGTTTTACGTGTAAATTGAAATTGCACGAACGACCAACTCCGCAAGCCTATTGGGACACGGGGCTACCCTATGGTAGGGGAGCACCCCTCGCGCCACGCGACAGCCCCTCGCGCCACGCGAGGGGGCTGTTTTTCAGGTATAAATGTAGGGGTGTGGGACTTGACATTATGCGTTAGTTCGACGTTCAAACTCAAAACGTACACTGAGATATCGTATAAACAGTCCCAAAACACACACAAATCACGAATTGCTGCCGCAAAATAGGGTAATAACTCGATCGCTGCTACGATTCAATGTCCGATCGATTAAACTTTCCAATGGATGTTTAAGTGCTGCCCACATTAGGGTTATGCTTTGTCATTCGTCGTGAATTTGATGGATGTTTAAGTATCGCACTTTGTCATTCGTTGTGAGGGTTTAATCTCGTGAGTTATCGTAAATGTTGTATTAGTTACTAACCTAGTTTCGTGTGCATTATTGTTAAATTAGGTTAACAGGCTTATCAGTAGGCTAAACTCTGCTCAAATAAATCTGCAATGTGAGTCATTCTCTATTTATCAAATTGCTTTCAAAACCCTATTTATTTCAAAGTTATAATTACAGGGATTAAGTCTTTGTAATCTCCATATTACAACCGGTATGTAGGGTTTTGTATACATTACTTGATAACCGTCACCATTGGACAACGGGTTAGCCAAGGGGTGATATGACCATAATCACAGACACCATTGGACAACGAGATAGCCAATAGGTGGTCGAGTGATAAATACCGTGGGTAGATGGTTGATATAGAAACATTGTAATCGCTCTTAATACTGTAAATTATAACAACACGTCGTTTTTAGTAAAAAGAATGATTCACCAGTATTTCCTCGCTGACAAAACCTTTTTCAAACATGTTTCAGGTGATCTGTTATGATCCAGGAAAAGTGCCGTGAAGCACTACAAGCTTAAGGAAGTGGCTCAATATAAATAAAGAAACATGTTTTGTAAAATAAAGATTTCCCAGTGAAATCACCTTATTGTAAACTACCTGGGTTTTATCCCGAATTTTGAAATAAAATAATCGGGTATTTGTAGTTTTAAAAAGATCCCGCAAAAATCTTCCGCTGTCAACTCAATTAAATAAATACCACGGGATTTCTGTCCCGCGGCTCCTGAACCGGGTCAAACTGGGTCGGGGGCCGTGACATTCCCAGACTACCGCCAAGTCGTGATATCGACTTCCGTATCGACCTCATTCCTGGAGCTAAACAGCATGAATGAGTTATCTGAAGCTCTTCAGAATCTCAATCTCTATCCGGTGAAAATAGAAGTTTCCAGAGACTTTACTGGTTACATACCCGATATAGAAGAACCTATGGAATTCAACGCTCCACCACCGGAGAAACCAAAGCCTAAGAAAAAGAGAAGATTCGTAGGCTGGAGGCGTGTACGCAGGAGGAAACTAGCAACTAGAAAGATTCCCAAAATAGAGAATCCCATAGATAAAGGAAAAGGAATTATGATCGGGGAAGGTTCTAGGCAAGTAGAAATGGAAATTGGGGAAAGTTCTAAACAAGTCGAGGAGTTGCCATTACAGGAAGAGTTAGATCGCATATTGGCAAGCTGTGATATCATTAGTCCTATTAACACCAACCTTTACCCTTATCCTGCTGAAACTCAACTTCTAATAAATTTGGAACCAGCCATTCCAGACCCACTTGTACACACCCAACCTCTAGGAGAAATGGATGAATGGTGGACCAATGACTGGCAGTTTCAAAACCTCCTCAATAACCCTTATACCTTTTTCCCTCAGTTCGACCCAGAACCTATACCAAACCCACCAATGAGCAATGAAAATTTAGCTGAACTCCGCCATGTTGGCGAGGAGCTGATAGGTGCGGGGAATAGGATTCGGGAGGTAGGAGAACAGATCTCCTGGAAGTACGATGAAAGGGAACGGCGCTACTAAAATGCCCAGGAATAGGATGATGGTGAAGTTGTGATTGTATAATAGTAATAATGATAATAAAATAAAGTCTGTAAAATAACCTACAAATAAAACCTTTGTAAGATAACGGTGTGTAATGACGCATAATAATATATATAAAATGGGAATCGAGAAATCGATAATTTTGACTATATGTGTGTTGTGAAATTGCATGATTGTTTTATAATTGTTATTTACTCTATACTAATAAATTATATATATTAATTATCAGATGGAAAACGCTAATAATGAACCAGCTAACGAGGTTAACCAATCTGAGCAACCCCAGGAAGATCAATTTCTGAATAGGCAAGATATCGAGAATATCGTTGCTCAAGGAATAGCCAATGCAATTCCAGCAATCCTTGCTGCTGCCCAGAAACCTGTTGAACCTCAACAAATTATTCCTAGTAAACGTACCCAAGAAGATAACTTCAGTAATAGTGTAAATGGAGGCGGCAACCATATTAATCACGATAATGATCCACGGCAGGCCCCACTCCCTAAGAAAATGAAAGCTGCAACGTCTGGTTGCACTTACAAATAATTCCTTGCTTGTAAACCAGCTGAATTTGCAGGTAATGAAGGAGCAACTGCAGCACTGCGTTGGTTAGAGAAAACCGAGGCAGTAATTACCATAAGTAAATGTGCTGAAGAAGACCAAGTCATGTATGCGTCGAATCTTTTTAAAGAAGGGGCGTTAGAATGATGGAATACAGTTCTACAAGCTAAAAGAAGAACTGTGGCGTATGCCATGCACTGGGAAGAATTTAAGAATCTTGTAGAAAGAAAATTCTGTCCCAAATACGAAAAAGAACAAATGGCAAATAAGTTCCTAAACCATCGAATGATGGGTGTAGACTGTCGAGGATATACTTCGACATTCTTCGAATATGCTAGAGTGGTACCAACACTGGCTTCGCCAGAACCGGTACTTATTTCTCGCTATATTTGGGGATTGATTAGCGAAATCCGTAATATCGTTAAAGCTGCGAGACCTCGCACTATTGACGATGCGGTAGAATTAGCTAACACCCTAACTGACGAACTGGTACGCACAAGAGATGAAAATAGGAAAAAGGAACTGGCTCAGAAAATTACCCAAGGATTTCGTGTGGGTAATTTTAAGAAAAGAAGAACAGGGCAAGCCTCAACTCCGCCGTTCTGCAGGAATTGCAGAAAGAAACATTATGGAAAATGTAATGTAACCTGCAACTTTTGCAAAGTTGTAGGACACCGTGAAGAAGATTGCAGAAAGAAAACAAGGATCTGCTATAACTGTGGAGAAATGGGACATTTCAAACCAGAATGTCCTAAATTGGTTAAACCAGCAGATAATAAAGCCAAACTGACCGACGGAGCTACCAAGAAGAATGTTCGAGCCTTCCAGTTAACTACTCAGGAAGCCGAGCTAATCCCTGACATGATAGCTGGTACGTTCCTAGTACACAACGTTTACGCAAAAGTATTATTTGACTCTGGTGCAAACCAAAGTTTTATCAATACTTCATTTTGCCAAGCTCTTAATTTACCTTTGACCAACCTTAGGCAAATTTTTACAGTCGAAACGGCAGATGGAAATTCTGTTAAAATAAATAAGGTTGTGCAAGAAGGAAAGATAGAACTTTTAGGTCATAAATTTTCGGCAAATCTATTACCTATGGAGTTAGCCGGATTTGATGTTGTGTTAGGAATGGATTGGTTAGTAGTCAACCATGCTCGAATTCTTTGTGACAAGAATTCCGTAGAAGTTTGTGCACCCTCAGGAGAATTAATAATGATTACAGGAGATAAACCACGAAAGCCAATGAAGTTCATTTCAGTAATGAAAATTGCTTGTTATGAACGAAAGCAAGGAATAGTATATATGATTTCAGTAATCATTAATACTAAAGATAAAGAACTTAAGGAGATTCCTGTAGTTTCAGAATACCCAGATGTATTCCCAGAAGAGTTACCAGGATTACCACCAGATAGGGAAGTAGAATTTAGAATTCACTTAATTCCTGGAACTACACCGATAGCCAAGGCACCTTATCGGTTAGCACCCACAGAAATGCTAGAATTAAAGAAACAATTAGATGAATTATTAAGTAAAGGTTTTATACAACCTAGTTCATCTCCATGGGGAGCACCAGTGTTATTTGTAAAGAAAAAGGATGGTTCGATGCGAATGTGTATCGATTATAGGGAACTGAATAAGGTTACAATTAAGAATCGATACCCATTACCTAGGATTGATGATCTCTTTGATCAACTCCAGGGAGCTAGATATTTTTCTAAATAGACTTACGTTCTGGATATCATCAATTGAAGGTACAAGAAGAAGACATACCTAAAACTGCTTTCAGAACTAGGTATGGTCATTATGAGTTTACAGTCATGCCCTTCGGATTAACGAATGCACCTGCAGCATTCATGGACATGATGAATAGAATCTGTAAACCATACTTGGATAAATTTGTAATTGTCTTCATTGACGATATACTTATTTATTCCAAAACTCAGGACGAGCATTGTTAGCACTTGCATGCACTATTAACTTTGTTAAGAAAAGAAAAGCTTTACGCCAAATTCTCGAAATGTGAATTTTGGCTACAGGAAGTGCAATTCTTAGGTCACATGGTAAATCACGAAGGAATTCATGTAGATCCTTCTAAGATAGAAGCAATCACCAAATGGAAGGTTCCACAAACAGCAATGGAAATTAGAAGCTTTTTAGGATTAGCTTGATATTATAGGCGCTTTATTAAGGATTTTTCTAAAATAGCAGTGTCGTTGACTAAGCTAACCTGTAAAGCGGTTAAGTTTGAATGGGGACCTAGGCAAGAAGAGGCTTTTCGAATTTTGAAGCATAAGTTAACAAATGCTCCAATTCTAGCCTTACCAGAAGGAACAAAAGATTTTGAAGTATATTGTGATGCTTCAAAACTAGGATTAGGATGTGTGCTGATGCAACGCAAGAAGGTAATTGCATATGCATCAAGGCAATTGAAAAAGCACGAGGAGAACTATACGACTCATGATTTAGAGTTAGGAGCCATAATTTTTGCCCTTAAAATTTGGAGACATTATCTGTATGGAAGTAAGTTTACTGTCTATACGGATCATAAAAGTTTAAGGTACATATTTGGGCAAAAAGAGTTAAACATGAGACAAAGGAGATTGATGGAAATACTAAAGCGACTACGACTGTGATATTCAGTATCACGAAGGAAAGGCAAATGTAGTTGCAGATGCCTTAAGTCGTAAGTATCATGAGAAACAACGACGGGTTCGTGCTCTTAGATTAAATCTACAATTAGATTTAATGGAACAACTAAAGAATGTTCAAGAAACAACAATCAAGGACGATGCTGAAGTAATGAAAGGACGAACAAAAGAATTAGAGCAAGGAAATGATGGAATTTGGAGATTCCATAAGAAAAGGATTTGGGTACCTAAACAAGGAGAATTAAGAGATAAAATCTTAGAAAAAGCTCATAAATCTAGGTATACCATGCATCCAGGTAACAACAAGATGTACCAAGATTTAAGAAATAATTTCTGGTGGATAGGAATGAAAAAGGACATAGCTAGATATGTTTCTAAGTGTCTTACTTGTTCACAAGTTAAGGCCGAACACCAGAAACCTTCGGGTCTACTTCAACAACTAGAAATGCCTGTATGGAAATGGGAACTCATAACAATGGACTTTGTTACTAAGTTACCCAAAACTAGAAAAGGTAATGATGCGATTTGGGTAATCGTGGATCGATTAACCAAGTCAGCTCATTTTCTACCTATGAAAGAAACCTTTAGCATGGAAAGTTTAGACAAGTTGTACGTAGACGAAGTAGTATCCTTACATGGAGTTCCACTCTCCATTGTATCGGATAGAGATAGTCGTTTCACTTCCCACTTCTGGACAAGTTTTCAAGAAGCAATGGGAACCCGACTAAATCTAAGTACTGCATATCATCCTCAGACCGACGGACAAAGTGAAAGGACGATCCAAACCCTGGAAGACATACTTAGGGCATGTGTGATAGATTTTGGTGGGAACTGGGACAATCACTTACCTTTAATTGAATTCTCCTATAACAATAGTTATCATACAAGTATTGAAGCTGCCCCATTCGAAGCATTGTACGGACGAAAGTGTAGAACGCCCGTATGCTGGGCAGAAATAGGAGAAAGTCAATTATCAGGTCCTAAAATAGTGCAAGAAACTACCGACAAGATTACTCAAATCAAGGAAAGGTTGAAGACGGCTCGAGATCGCCAGAAAAGTTATGCTGACAATCGACGCAAACCACTAGAGTTCCAAGTTGGAGACAAGGTACTGTTGAAAGTCTCTCCTTGGAAAGGAGTAATTCGATTCGGTAAGAAAGGAAAGCTAAGTCCAAGATACGTAGGACCATTTCCAGTCATCCAACGTATCGGACCAGTTGCCTATCGCTTACAACTACCAGGAGAATTAGCTGGAGTACATGACGTATTTCATGTATCCAATCTCAAGAAATGTCTATCTGACGAGTCCCTGGTAGTACCTCTTCAAGATATAGAGGTAAATTAAAAGTTAAAATTTGTTGAGAAGCTACTACAAATAGAAGATAGAAAGATCAAGTTTCTCAAACACAAGCGACTCGTGCTGGTCAAAGTCAAGTGGGATTCAAAAAGAGGATCTGAATACACTTGGGAGCTGGAATCAGAAATGAAGCGAAAGTATCCTCCCTTGTTCCAGTAAATCTCGAGGACGAGATTTTTATTAAGGTGGGGAGGATGTAACAACTCTCACCAAAACTATTATTTATTATTATATTTGGTTCAATAGGAAACCCTAATCGAGACCCCCAAGTAATCCTGCATAAACCCTAAAATTTTCAGAACAATCGGAATCAGGATCAGGGCCCCTAAAACTCAGGGGGGGGTAAACCCTAGTTGATAATATCAACACAGTTTTACGTGTAAATTGAAATTGCACGAACGACCAACTCAGCAAGCCTACTGGGACACGGGGCTACCCTATGGTAGGGGAGCACCCCTCGCGCCACGCGATAGCCCCTCGCGCCACGCGAGGGAGCTGTTTTTCAGGTATAAATGTAGGGGTGTGGGACTTGACATTATGCGTTAGTTCGACGTTCAAACTCAAAACGTACACTGGGATATCGTATAAACAGTCCCAAAACACACACAAATCACGAATCGCTGTCGCAAAACAGGGTAATAACTCGATCTTTGCTACGATTCAATGTCCGATCGATTAAACTATCCAATGGATGTTTAAGTGCTGCCCACATTAGGGTTATGCTTTGTCATTCGTCGTGAATTCGATGGATGTTTAAGTATCGCACTTTGTCATTCGTTGTGAGGGTTTAATCTCGTGAGTTATCGTAAATGCTGTATTAGTTACTAACCTAGTTTCGTGTGCATTATTGTTAAATTAGGTTAACAGGCTTATCAGTAGGCTAAACTCTGCTCAAATAAATCTGCAATGTGAGTCATTCTCTTTTTATCAAATTGCTTTCAAAACCCTATTTATTTCAAAGTTATAATTACAGGGATTAAGTCTTTGTAATCTCCATATTACAGCCGGTATGTGGGGTTTTGTATACATTACTTGATAACCGTCACCATTGGACAACGAGATAGCCAATAGGTGGTCGAGTGATAAATACCGTGGGTAGATGGTTGATATAGAAACATTGTAATCGCTCTTAATACTGTAAATTATAACAACACGTCATTTTTAGTAAAAAGAATGATTCACCAGTATTTCCTCGCTGACAAAACCTTTTTCAAACATGTTTCAGGTGATCTGTTATGATCCAGGAAAAGTGCCGTGAAGCACTACAAGCTTAAGGAAGTGGCTCAATATAAATAAAGAAACATGTTTTGTAAAATAAAGATTTCCCAGTGAAATCACCTTATTGTAAACTACCAGGGTTTTATCCCGAATTTTGAAATAAAATAATCGGGTATTTGTAGTTTTAAAAAGATCCTGCAAAAATCTTCCGCTGTCAACTCAATTAAATAAATACCACGGGATTTCTGTCCCGCGGCTCCTGAACCGGGTCAAACTGGGTCGGGGGCCGTGACATTCCCGGACTACCGCCAAGTCGTGATATCGACTTCCGTATCGACCTCATTCCTGGAGCCAACCCTATTGCCAAAGCTCCTTATCGACTCGCGTCGTCTGAAATGCGTGAACTTTTAAACCAACTCCAGGAATTACTTGAGAAAGGCTTCATTCGCCCGAGCACCTCTCCTTGGGGCGCGCCGGTCCTTTTCATCAAAAAGAAGGATGGGTCGTTCAGGATGTGTATCGACTATCGGGAATTGAATAAGCTAACTATCAAGAACTGTTATCCCCTACCCCGCATCGATGATTTGTTTGACCAGTTACAAGGTGCTACGTGCTTCTTGAAGATCGATCTACGTTCAGGCTATCACCAATTACGCATTCAAGAAGAGGATATACCCAAAACCACGTTTCGCACTTGTTACGGTCACTACGAATTTGTTGTTATGCCCTTTGGTTTAACCAACGCACCAGCGGTTTTCATGGATATGATGAATCGCGTGTGTAAACCATATCTCGACCGTTTCGTCATCGTATTCATCGACGACGTCTTGATCTATTCCAAATCGAAAGCCGAACACGCGCAACATCTACGTTCAGTTCTCGAGTTACTTCAGGGGAACCAACTCTATGCCAAGTTCTCCAAGTGTGAATTTTGGTTGGAGGAAGTTCAGTTTCTGGGTCACATTGTTAATAGTCAAGGTATTCACGTGGATCATGCGAAGATTGAAGCTGTTAAGAGTTGGATTACGCCTAAGAACCCGTCTGAAGTCCGTTCTTTTCTCAGACTAGCAGGCTATTATCGACGATTTATCGAAGGATTTTCAAAAGTCGTTGTGCCGCTTACCGCTCTCACGCATAAAGACAAGCCTTTTGTTTGGGGAACTGAACAAGAGTCTGCCTTTCGAACCCTTAAGCATGAGCTTTGCAATGCTCCTGTTCTCACATTACCCGACGAAAACAATGATTTCATTGTTTATTGTGATGCTTCCAACTTTGGCCTCGATTGTGTTCTCATGCAACGAGATAAGGTTATAGCTTACGCATCTCGTCAGCTTAAAATCCACGAGAAGAACTATACAACCCATGATCTCGAGCTAGGCGCAGTTGCTTTTGCGTTAAAGATTTGGTGACACTACCTGTATGGTACCAAGTGTACGATCTTCACCGATCATAGGAGCCTACAACATATCTTTAATCAGAAGGAACTTAATATGCGTCAACGCCGATGGGTAGAACTTCTCAACGATTACGACTGTGAGATTCGTTATCACCCAGGCAAAGCAAATGTTGTTGCCGACGCACTTAGCAGACGGAGTTATCTGCTTAGCACTCGTAATGTTCAAGCCCAACACGATCTCGAAACCCTCTGATGTGGGGTAAAATACACATATTTGTCCCGTGTAAATTGTATAATTTTTGTATAAGTTTTATTTGTTTTTATTTATTTTTAGTATTATATTATTTTATTTTGTGTTGGGCTAGGTCCTGGTACAAATGGAGCAAAAACGTGTAATACGGAAATGACCAGCTAATTGGGCAGAGTGGGACGCCAGTGATCGAAGTAAAATTGCCGCTACTTTCTGCCGAATGAAGTTTGAGCCGCTAAGATACCCAATCTACTATTATATATTATATTGGAGAAAGGATGCTATACATTATTATTATTATTCTTGGGATGGCAGAAAAGAAAAGTAAATGTGGGGTCTATTCGCACACGCCCATAGTCTATTTAAACACTCCAAAGCGCCCCGCTATGGCCAAAGCGGGGCGCTTTGGTGTAAAGTCAACAGACAAGGTCTGACAGGTTCAGTCCTTGTCTGTTAACTTTACACCAAAGCGCTCCGCTTTGGCCATAGCTGGGCGCTTTGGGGTTTTTTTTTTTTTTTTACATCAAAGCGCCCCGCTTTGGCCTAAGCTCGGCGCTTTTTTTTTTTTTTTTTTTTTTTTTTTTTACATTTTGGGCGTATTATAGTCTTTCACTTTTTACTTTTTTTTTTCATTAAGGTTAGAGGATGTTTGTGATTACTTATTTAACTTAATAATTAAAGTTGGAGTGTCTATCCAAATCCAAATGTCTATTCACTCATCTCTATTTTTCAAACTAATAATTATTACTTTTGGAAGTGTGTTGGAGTGTCTATCCAAGTGTCTATCCTGTTTGTGAATAGTTTGAATAATAAGCTTCCTAGCTAGCTAGAATAATAGCTAGAAAAATTAATATGTTTGAAATATAACTGCTAGCTATATTTGACTAATATAGTAAGATGATAGCTAGATAGTAGAGGTGAGGGTCCATGAATGACACTACAAGAAATTTTGTCTGACAAGTCGACTTTATAGATGACTGTTATATGATTTTTTTGGATTTGAAAGTGTTCTAGAAAGCATGGGAGGATGACTGTTATATGATTTTTTTGGATTTGAAAGTGTTCTAGAAAGCATGGTGAGGGTCCATGAATGACACTACAAGAAATTTTGTCTGACAAGTCGACTTGTTTTGCTTTCTTTCTGTCCGTGAGAGAAGCAACAAGAATTGACAAAAGTTGAGGGTTGGTAAAGTAGGGAGTCAAAGGGATTGGTCAAGGTGTGAGGTTTTAGATTAGTTAAGTGTTAAAAAAAAAAGTTGTGTGACATTTAAGTAACTTTGGTCAAAATAAATAAACACTTGAGTACACTTACAAAAATAGTTTTTTTGTCAGCGTTCGCCAGATACTTTGGTTAGGAATGTCTTGCTCTGCCAGCTCCTTAACCAGTTTTGTATCCTCCGAAGAAAGCCTTCTCGCATACGCGTGACCCTCTAAGTTTTCAATAGGAGTGTGGTTATGCTTCGCCTTCGTCACCTCTATCCTCCAAACACTTCCGGATGATTCCGAAAACCCGATCATCTCGAACGGGCAGCCTATTTTCTTGCTACCCGTTTTCCTCTGTGTAGCTATACTCTTATGCTCCCCACCAAAAGTACATTGAAACCAAATCTTGTAATTCTCTCCTCTTTTATTCGACCTCTTAGTCACAATGAGGTAACCGTTGTCTTTTGCCGTGTCTTGTACCCAACGCACCAACTCTTTACGTGACGAAAAGGTCTGCGTCGTATCAAACGAAAACGTAACCGGGTAACAGCCTTCCTCGTCAACAGACACATCCCCCGGCTCACCATCGTCACCGAGGTCCGAATATACTTGATGTTCAAAGTTGTGCTCGCCACCGTAACCGAAATTCGAATAACCTTGTAAGCTCTGTTGACAACCGTAACTGTCGTTTGGACCACACTCCTGCTGTACAAAGTTGTACTCGCCACCGTAACCGAAATTAGAATAACCTTGTTGTGCGTAAGGGTCCTCCACAGGGGTATTCAAATCCAGCGTCACCGTGTTATCACGATACTGAATGCCAGATACAACCTCTGCCTCCCTCAAGTTGGACGAGACCGGTTTCTCATACGAGTCAGAAATAGCGGTCCCCTCGTAAGAATCAGGAACAACTGTCTCGTCAGAATATTGACCGAAAATATAGTTGTTTAACCACGACATCGTTGTTTCAAGAGATGTAACTAATACAGCAAAACCGCGCGTTATTTTGAAGAAACACAACGGATGGGTGAGTGTATATCGAAGTGTCTGTGAATGAAAATGTATATGGTCGAAGTGTCTCTCACAGGTTGCTTTTAAAAGGGGAAAAAGGTGAAATTTGGGGTCGAAGCGCCGCGCTATGGCCACAGCGCGGCGCTTAGGGTTAATGACAAAACATCATGATTAGCTTTATGTCTGTCAAACAGTATCGAATGTTTCAAACGTCAATCGAAGCACGTGTTGTCGATCGAAGCGCCGCGCTTTGGCCATAGCGCGGCGCTTTGGGGTGTGAAAATAATTTTGGGCGTGTGCAGCTAGCATGACCCAAAGTAAAAGGGCCATAAAAGGCTTGGACGTGAAAGAGAGTATATTGGGCCGCAAAAGACAACCGATCAGGACTTTTGGGATTGTTGTGGGTTGTGATTTTTTTTAGTATGCATCATTAATAATAAACCCTATGTGAATATGATGGAAGATAAATATTGAGAATTGAGGATGCAACATTATGAGGCGCACAACAAAACAGTGGAGTTCGACAAGGACAGGAGGGCTGTTACGAACAGACGCACGAAAGAAAAAAACCGGTTTTGCGGGAATCGTCGGGATCAAGTGGGAAGCTTGGAGAGCAAGGGATTACCGGGTTTTGTTACTCGATTTCTTTAGTTCTCTATTTTTTCTTGTTTAGTATCGATGAATTCTTGTTTGAAACTTTGTTTATTTATTTTTAAGACTATGTTTTCTGGCTAAACATTTAAGCCACCTAGACTTGATGAATGGATTGATATGAAGTTTTTACCGTTTTCGTTATTTGCATGAATATTATGGATTGATTGTGTTTAGTAAAGAGTTTGTTTTATTGATTTGATGCACATGCGTACTTTAATTTGGTTTATTATTGTCATTTGCTTCGTATGATTCTTAGTGACGGTCTATTTCACAACATAGAGTCATACTAGGGTTTAGGATTTTTGTGAGTGTCTATATCACATAAGAAACCTTAACTCTTTAGGGAGAATCGGCCCCCTAGAAGTAATTGTTAGTAATTTGCTAGGTTTTAGTGTTCTGCTAGTCCTAATACCTGGAAAGTGAGGGGCTATTGATAGGTCTTACCCGACGAATTGCTTTAGATGGTCCTTTGAAAATGTCGTGTCTTAGTTTACCTGTCGGTCTTATTAGTCTATCATGTCAAGTTAATTAATTCAAACTACCCTAGATCTATGATTGGAAAAGAGTATGTCAACATTAGGGTACTTACACAATAATTAGACAACTGGAAAGGCGTCTAATAACCGGTAGGATTAACGGCCTAGGTAGTTCCACAAGTTTCTCCTTGAGAAGGGTCGAGGGGCTTAGTTGGATCTTAATAGGTTTAGTATCATATGATCCCGGTTCCATAAATCATGCATTTAACTTAACCGGTAATTTCTTAAAAACAATCCAGGATTCTAGTCTAGGTGGTCTCGTTCTCCATATAAGAAAAGCCTTTCAGTCTTCGTTCGTATTAGTTTAATTCTAGTTTAATATTCTAGTTCGATAGATTTCCTTAGTTTTCCGTAACCCCCCCCCCCCAATCAACAGTTAGAGTCTGTGTCAGTCTAGGTCTAGATAGAGTCTAATTAGCATAATAAGAGAGTCTCGTGGGTTCGATACTCGGACTTACTGTAGCTATACTGCATTGATCGGTACACTTGCCGGTTGCGTGGTTTAGTTTTAGATCGAGTCTAAGTTTATAAATTTAAAGCTTAGAGTGTCTAGTTTAGGGTTTAATTTAGTTAATTTAATTAGACCACTTTTAGCACATCACCCTCATTCGTGAAGCTCAGCATGCATGTTTTAACAAACACACACTGAAGAAGGAAAGAATCTATCACGATGGAGCCCAGCTTGTGAGCAAATCGAACGGGATATTTCACTTTCTGGACCGAATTTGGATTCCCAAACGAACCGATTTACGACAGATCTTGATGGATGAAGCCCACAAATCCCGGTATTCTATTCATCCCGGTGCCGACAAAATGTACCAGGATCTTCGCTACAAGTACTGCTGGCCCGGCATGAAAAGGGATATTGCCCTCTACGTTGGAAAATGTCTGACATGTGCAAGAGTCAAGGCAGAACATCAAAGACCCTCTGGCTTACTCGAACAATCACCGATCCCCATGTGGAAGTGGGAGAGTATAGCTATGGACTTTATAACCAAGCTACCACACACGTCATCAGGTCACGACAGCATTTGGGTTGTGGTTGATCGATTGACTAAATCAGCTCACTTTTTGCCAATACAGGAAGACTACAAGGTAGAACGATTAGCCCGAATCTACACTGACGAGATCATTTGTAACCATGGTACGCCTCGCGACATCATCTCTGATCGTGATGCTCGGTTTACCTCGCGACTGTGGGAAACGTTTCAAACGGCACTCGGTACATCGCTAAATCTAAGTACCGCTTTCCACCCTCAAACCGACGGTCAGACTGAAAGAACGATTCGTACTCTTGAAGACATGCTCCGTTCGTGTGTCATAGACCTCGGTGGTAATTGGGATAAATACCTGCCGTTAGTCGAATTCTCGTACAACAACAGCTACCATTCCAGCATTCAAATGACACCATTCGAGGCTTTATACGGAAGAAGATGTCGATCGCCTATTGTGTAACAACCCTCGGTAAAACCAACACCCTTATAATATTTCCGACACTCTAATTATATTGTAGAATGTCTCAATATGTCTTATGTTACACCCCGTATGTGAGAACCAAGCCACAAGTATGTTATAACATTTAAAATAAATGAAAAACATGAAATATTGAGTTGAGGCGGGCCGCGTAGACCCACCCCAACATTTCACGCGGGCGGTATCAAGGTTGAGACCGGACTTCACTGATTTCTTAAGTTGATACGGGCCGCGTAAGCTTTAGCTTACTCTTACGCGGGCCGCTAGAGATCATTAAACGCGGATACATCCTGAGCTGACACGTGTCGACATCGTGGCGGGTCTACTTGGTGACCGGGACAAGCTACACGTTGACCACATGTTGACGCGGGCCGCGTAGCCTTATGGCTACTCTTACGCGGGACGCGTGAGACTCGTATATCAGCACTATAAATAGAACGCATCAGTTTTCATTTTCCATCGCTCACAATTCATTCTCAATCTCGAAATTCTGTAGAAGAAACATTATAGTCGGGTATTATACCCCTAATTAGCGAGGTTCTGCTCCGTTGTAAGTATTATAACCCCAGTTTCGTAATAGTTACGCTGCCCGATTGATTTAGGGTTTCGTAACAACTGTCGTGGTTCTGCCCGACGTAGTTGTTGGAATGCCGTCTCGGGGAGGGTATCATTAATATTTTCAAAAGGGTTATGATACTAACAAATGTACATTTGTATAAATTATAGATTATATCCAGGAAACCCTTACGAGAAGCCTAAGATAGCAATGTGAGTTTATCCTCTTTTTGATAATATTTTTGGAATGTTTTACAAAACCTTAAATGTTTTACAATGCAATTTAGCAGTGATTGAGTCTTTGTAGTTCTTCAATTACTGCCGGTATGTTGGGGTTTTGTATACAAAATTTACTACACTGTGAGTAGTAAGTCAAGGTTGACAGTACGTTACCATTGGACAATGAGTTAGCCAATGTGTAATATGACCCACAAGTCAGTGGATTGATAGTACCATATGGAGTAATTGAGTAGACATAAACAATGTGATCGCTCTCAATACTGTTTTAATTGATAAAATGTTTCTTGATTAAACTGGGATTCACTCACCAGTATTTCCGACTGACAAATGTTTTTAAAACGCATTTCAGGTAACCCAATGTGACAGCCAATTAGTAAAAAGCCAGCTGGAGAGCACTGAAGGCTTAGGAAAAATGTGGCTATAAAAGTTACCTAATAAACGATGTTTTAAATTCAATAAAATAGGGTTTATCCCTTTAAGTGTATTGTAATAAGAAACTTGGGTTTTGCCCATGTTATTATTAATATCAAATATGGTGGTTTTACTCTGATAAATATTTCCTAACTACGGTTCTGATGAAAAAATTCCGCTGCCAAATTAGACAAACATTGCGATACCACCGAAACTGGCTCGCGGCCGCCCGTTCCCGGGACTCAGGGATCGGGGGTGGCGACAGAAGGTGGTATCAGAGCCTAGCCACTGGTCTGAGCCAAAGAAGTGTTCTGCTGACACTTAAATTCTAAAATTTAGTGTTAGGAAATAAATTACAGAAATACGTGCATAACTGTAATTATTTGTTATGTGTTATTTGACTATCTGTTAGTTTACAGTATGAGTGATCAAGGACCCTCAGATATGAGTCGTTAGTTGTCTGATTCACATAGGAGTGAAGGTACCTCATCACATCCTGCCCTTTCTGGGTATTCTGCTGATCAGGAAGAAGGAGTGTTTGCTTTTAAAGCTCAGTCAGAAGAGCCATTCCCTCATAAGAAACGAGGATGGTTCAGTAAGGAAACCTTTGCTCGTAGGAAGAGAATGCGAAAGTTGCAACAGCAAAGAGCCTTAGCAGCTATTAAGCGAGAGACAGATGCCCATACACAGGATATGCTTAATAGAAGCCTAGCCAATTTCCATATCCTAGCTACAACTGCTGCTGACCCGTTTTAGGGGCCGCGGGACAGAAAATCCCGTGGTATTTATTTAACAGCGGAAGTTTTCTTCAGGATCTTTTTAAAACTGCAATTTTCCCTATTATTTTATTTCACAACTCGGGATAAAACCCCAGTAATTTACAATCATAAGATTTCACGGAGAAATCTTTTATTTTACAAAACATGTTTCTTTATTTTATATTGAGCCACTTCCTTAAGCTTGTAGTGCTTCACGGCACTTTTCCTTGATCACAATAGATCACCTGAAACATGTTTGAAAAAGGTTTTGTCAGCGGGAAATACTGGTGAATCATTCTTTTTATGAAAACGACTCGTTTGTTATAATTTACAGTATTAAGAGAGATTACAATGTTTCCAGATATCAACCAACTACCCACAGTATTTGTCACTCGACTCGTTTCTGTGACTATGGTCAGATTACCCATTGGCTAACTCGTTGTCCAATGGTGACGGGAAATAAGTAATGTATACAAAACCCCACATACTGGCTGTAATTTGGTGATTACATAAACTTAATCCCTGTAATTATAACTTTGAAAATAAACATGCTTTTGTAAACAAATTTGATAAAAAGAGAATGACTCACATTGCAGATTTAATTGAGCAGAGCCTAGCCTACTGATTAGCCTTTTAACCTAAATTAATAACATGCACACAACTCGGTTAGTAACTTAATATAGCATTTACGATAACTCACGAGATTAAAAGCTTCACAACGAATGACAAAGTGTGATACTTAAACATCCATTGAATTAACAACGAATGACAAAGCATAAACCCTAATGTGGGCAGCACTTAAACATCCATTGGATAGTTTAATCAATCGGACATTGAATCGTAGCAGCGATCGAGTTATTACCCTGTATTGCGGCAGCACTTCGTGAATCGTGTGTGTTTTTAGACTGTTTCTACTATATCTCAGTGTACGAAATGACTTTGATCGTCGAACAAACGCACAATTGCATGTAACAGAAGCTACTATTTATACATGAAAAATGATCCTCTCGCGCCACGCGAGAGGTCCCTTTGTGCGCGTCGCGTGGCGCGAGGGACACCCTATGACCATAGGGTAGCCTCGTGTCTGCATAGGCTTGCTGAGTTGGTTTCGCATGCAGATTCAATTCACACGTAAAACTGTGTGGATAATACTAACGGGATTTTACCCCCCCCCCCCCCTGAGTTTTAGGGGCCATGATCCTGATTCTGATTGTTCTGAAAATTTTAGGGTTTATGCAGAATCACTTGGGTGTCTTAATTAGGGTTTCCTTTTTAATAAAATACTATAATAAATAGGACTTTTGATGAGAGTTGTTACACCCGAGTCTGGAACAACTAGTAGCCCCACAACCCCAAATCCCAGAACAACCCATGGAGATAGAAAATTTTGACAACCAAGTGGAGATGCATGACTTTAACCCAGAAGAAATCCCTAGGGTACCTGCACCAAACCCCCTCGACCCCTGGTGGGACTATAATAGCGACTTTGTGCAACGTTACCCTATCCAGGAATACCCACCCATACAGAACATAGAAGCTTACCCAGGTATGGACCCTTTAGATCCCTATTACCAAGATGATTATATTAGGAAGATCTTAGAGGATCCTTACCAATTTCAGGCACCTACATCCCCATATCAGGAAACCGCACCCCAGATTCCAAACCCAGTCCGAGAACCTGCACCCCCAATGAGTGCAGAAAACGTCTAAGAACTTAGGACTTTTGGGGAGGAAATTTTAGAAAGCAGTGAGAGAATGCGTCAGGTGGGAGAACGTCTCGTATGGAAATACGATGAGCGTAATATGGATTTTTGGATAAATCCGTATCCGTGAATGTGAGAATTGAGGAAATGGTAGTAGTAATAATAATAATAATATAATAAAATAAAAATAAAATAAAATATGTGTGTATGGATGCATAGTACTATTAGTGTAAATTTCTTTCTGTTGGTAATGTAATCTTTATTTCAGTACTAGTGTGTAATAGACGCATAGTATATGAAAATAGAGTACAAGTCGCAATGATCGACGTTTTTAGTTAGATTGCGTGTCATGTGATTTACTATATTAACTATTATTTGTGATATTAATATGGGGTAAATGTTTAAAATTCGGATGGCCGACGAAGAAAATCAAGGAAATCTGAATAACGATAATCAGAGTAACATTAACGTGGTTAATGAAAATCCAAGCATCAATAACAATGGAAATCAAGTGGATAATAGTGCTATCCAACACATAGTGGCACAAGGAATTATAGATGCAATGCCATTTATTCTTCAAACGGTTCAAGAAGCGAATAATAAAAGTAAACATAGTAGTAAGCGACCAATTGAACCAGAACACAGCGTGAACAATGGACCATTACTTCAAATGCCTATTCCCAAAAGAAGAAGAACCGTGTCTTACGGTTGTTCTTACAAAGAATTCTGGTCTTGTAAACCAATAGAATTCTCGGGCAATGAAGAACCTATTGCAGCTCTACGCTGGATAGAAAAGACTGAGGCTGTTCTGAAAATAAGTAAATGTGCGGAAGAGGACAAGATAATGTTTGCTTCCAATCTATTTAAGAATGCAGTCTTAGAATGGTGGAACACTATCCTTTAGTCTAGAGGAAGGGATAAGGTTTATAGTATGGATTGGGAAGAATTTAGGAATATGGTAGAAAGGAAATTCTGCCCTCCAAATGAAAAGGAGCAGATAGCAAACAAATTCCTAAACCTTAGGATGACTGGTGTGGATAGTAAGGGGTACACGAAGTTATTCTTTGAATATGCTAGAATAGTGCCAACCATTGCTTCACCAGAACCGGTGTTAATCTCCCGTTATATCTGGGGATTAATTGGAGAGATTAGACATGTAGTCAAGGCAGCTAGACCTCAAACTATAGAAGAAGCTGTAGAATTAGCAAATACCTTGACAGATGAATTAATCCGTACAAGAGAAGAAGACCAGAGGAGAAACCTAACCCAAAGGCTTACTCACGAATTTCGTTCTGGAAATTATAGTCGTAAGAATATGGGTTCAACTTCTGCACCATACTGCAAGGTCTGCAAGAAAAAGCATTCGGGAAAATGTTCCACTCTCTGCAATTATTGCAAGATGCCAGGACACAAGGAAGAAAATTGCAAGAGGAAATCCAGTAATGGATTATGCTACAACTGTGGAGAAAAAGGTCATATCAGGAAAAACTGTCCGAAATTGGCCCCAGCTGCAAACAACAAGAATACTAAAAATGCTAGAGCATTTGTTCTGACTACAGAAGAAGCCAAGATGATCCCAGACGTTATAGCTGGTACGTCTTTAGTTAATGATATATTTGCTAAAGTATTATTTGAATCTGGTGCAAACCAAAGTTTTATCAATACTTCGTTTTGCAAAATTCTAAATCAGTCAATAACTAAACTACCACAAGAATGTCTAGTAGAAACAGCTAATGGAGAAACTATTAGGATTTCTGAAATCTTGCAGGGAGCAAGAATATAAATTTTTAACCAAATGTTTATAGCAAACCTATATCCCATGAATCTGGCAGGATTCGATATTGTTTTAGGAATGGATTGGTTAATAGCCAATAAAGCCAATATTTTATGTGATCAAAAGTCAATTCTAGTAAATTCACCAAAAGGTAAAACGATCACAATTAAAGGAGATAAGCCCTCTAGATCCACAAAATTCATATCTGTGATGAAAACTGCAAGTTGTATAAGAAAAGGTTCTATAGTGTATTTGATTTCCATAATCACTAACACTAATGGAAAAGAACTAAAAGACATTCCAGTAGTGTCACAGTTTTCAGATATCTTTCCAGAAGAATTACCAGGACTACCTCCAGACAGAGAAGTTGAATTCAGAATTCACCTGCTACCAGGAACATCACCAATTGCCAAAGCACCTTATCGTTTGGCACCTGCAGAAATGCAAGAATTGAAGAAACAATTAGATGAATTGTTAGAGAAAGGATTTATACAGCCAAGTTCATCGCCATGGGGAGCGCCGATACTGTTCGTTAAAAAGAAAGACGGATCAATGCGTATGTGCATCGACTACCGTGAATTGAACAAGGTCACGATTAAGAATCGGTACCCATTACCGAGAATCGATGATCTGTTTGATCAACTGCAAGGAGCCCGATTTTTCTCAAAAATCGATTTAAGGTCAGGATATCATCAATTAAAGGTACAGGAAGAGGACATTCCTAAAACCGCATTCAGAACAAGGTATGGCCATTATGAATTTACTGTCATGCCATTTGGTTTAACCAATGCCCTAGTTGCATTTATGGACATGATGAACCGAATATGTAAGCCATATTTGGATAAATTCATAATTGTCTTCATAGATGATATTCTAATTTACTCTAAGAGTAAAGAAGATCATGCAATGCATTTGCACGCACTTTTAAGTCTATTAAGAAAGGAAAAGCTTTACGCTAAATTCTCTAAGTGCGAGTTTTGGTTAGAACAGGTACAATTCCTTGGACATTTAGTTAACCATGAAGGAATTCATGTAGATCCAACAAAAATCGAGGCAATTACTAAATGGAAAACCCCTGAGTCACCAACCGAGGTTAGAAGTTTCTTAGGATTGGCCGGTTATTATAGAAGATTTATTCAAGATTTTTCTAGAATAGCCATTCCTTTAACTAAGTTAACATGTAAATCTGTTAAGTTTTAATGGGGATTAAAACAAGAAGAAGCCTTTAGAATTCTTAAGCAAAGATTAACCCATACACCCATATTAGCATTACCAGAAGGAACTAAAGACTTTGTAGTCTACTGTGATGCTTCTAAATTATGTTATGGATGTGTATTAATGCAACGACAAAAGGTTATAGCTTACGCATCTAGACAACTTAAGAATCATGAAGAGAATTATTCAACCCATGATTTAGAGTTAGGAGCTATAATTTTTGCTCTTAAGATTTGGAGACATTACCTTTATGGTAGTAAGTTTACCATATTCACTGATCATAAGAGTTTAAGGTATATCTTCAAGCAAAAGGAATTAAATATGAGACAAAGACGCTGGATGGAGATGCTTAGTGATTATGATTGTGATATCCAGTATCATGAAGGAAAAGCAAATGCAGTGGCAGATGCTTTAAGCCGAAAATATCATGAAAAACCAAAAAGGGTACGTTCTCTTAAATTAAATCTGCAAGTAGATTTAAATGATCAAATAAGAGAAGCACAAGAATCAGTAATCAAGGATGATTCTGAAAAATTAAAAGGTATGTTGAAAGAATTAAAACATGGAACAGATGGAATTTGGAAATTTCATGAAAAGAGAATGTGGATACCTAAATTAGGAAACATACAGCATCGTATACTAGAAGAGGCCCATAAGTCTAAATATATAATGCATCCAGGAAGTGATAAAATGTACCAGGATTTAAGGAAAAATTTCTGGTGGATAGGAATGAAGAAAGACATAGCAGCTTATGTTTCTAAATGTTTAACTTGCTCACAAGTTAAGGCTGAACACCAGAAACCCTCAGGTTTGTTACAGCAATTAGACATGCCAGTGTGGAAATGGGAATTAATAACAATGGATTTTGTTACTAAATTACCCAAAACAAAGAAAGGAAATGATACAATCTGGGTGATTGTGGATAGACTAACCAAGTCAACTCATTTCCTACCAATGAAGGAAACAATTAGCTAAATTATATGTAAATGAAATTGTTTCTTTACATGGTATTCCTTTATCAATTGTTTCTGATAGAGATATTCGATTTACCTCTCATTTTTTGTCAAGTTTCCAAAAAGCAATGGGAACCAAGTTAAAGTTAAGCACAGCTTATCATCCTCAAACGGATGGACAAAGCGAAAGGATAATTCAGACAATGGAAGACATGCTTAGAGCTTGTGTAATTGATTTTGGAGGTAATTGGGACGATCACTTACCTTTAATAGAATTTTCTTATAATAATAGTTATCACACAAGTATCAATGCTGCACCATTCGAAGCACTTTATGGACGAAAATGTCGAACCCCAGTCTGTTGGGCAGAAATTGGGAAAAAAACAATTATCTGGACCTGAAATTGTGCAAGAAACAACCGACAAGATTATTCAAGTCAAAGAACGACTGAAAGCAGCACGTGATCGACAAAAGAGTTATGCCAATAACCGACGCAAGCCATTGGAGTATTGTTAAAGGTCTCTCCTTGGAAAGGAATAGTAAGATTCATCAAAAGAGGAAAGCTAAGTCTCAGGTATGTTGGACCTTTTGAGATTAGTAGAAGAATAGGACCTGTAGCCTATCAGCTACAACTGCCAGAGGAAATGGCAGGGATACATGATGTGTTTCATGTATCTAATCTCAAAAAGTGTTTAGCTGACAAATCAATGATAGTGCCTCTTAAGGATATAGAGGTAAATGAACAACTCAAGTTTGTAGAAAGACCTCTACAAATTGAAGACAGGAAAGTCAAGAATCTCAAACACAATAGACTAGTTCTAGTCAAAGTGAAGTGGGACTCCAAAAGAGGACCTGAGTACACATGGGAGCTTGAAGCAGAAATGAAAAAGAAATATCCGCATTTATTTCAGTAGATCTCGAGGACGAGCTCTAAAACAAGGTGGGGAGAATGTAACAACCCTCGGTAAAACCAACACCCTTATAATATTTCCGACACTCTAATTATATTGTAGAATGTCTCAATATGTCTTATGTTACACCCCGTATGTGAGAACCAAGCCACAAGTATGTTATAACATTTAAAATAAATGAAAAACATGAAATATTGAGTTGAGGCGGGCCGCGTAGAGCCACCCCAACATTTCACACGGGCGGTATCAAGGTTGAGACCGGACTTCACTGATTTCTTAAGTTGATACGGGCCGCGTAAGCTTTAGCTTACGCTTACGCGGGCCGCTAGAGATCATTAAACGCGGATACATTCTGAGCTGACACGTGTCGACATCGTGGCGAGTCTACTTGGTGACCGGGACAAGCTACACGTTGACCACATGTTGACGCGGGCCGCGTAGCCTTATGGCTACTCTTACGCGGGCCGCGTGAGACTCGTATATCAGCACTATAAATAGAACGCATCTGTTTTCGTTTTCCGTCGCTCACAATTCATTCTCAATCTCGAAATTCTGTAGAAGAAACATTATAGTCGGGTATTATACCCCTAATTAGCGAGGTTCTGCTCCGTTAATAGTTACGCTGCCCGATTGATTTAGGGTTCCGTAACAATTGTCGTGGTTCTGCCCGACGTAGTTGTTGGAATGCCGTCTCGGGGAGGGTATCATTAATATTTTCAAAAGGGTTATGATACTAACCAATGTACATTTGTATAAATTATAGATTATATCCAGGAAACCCTTACGAGAAGCCTAAGATAGCAATGTGAGTTTATCCTCTTTTTGATAATATTTTTGGAATGTTTTACAAAACCTTAAATGTTTTACAATGCAATTTAGTAGTGATTGAGTCTTTGTAGTTCTTCAATTACTGCCGGTATGTTGGGGTTTTGTATACAAAATTTACTACACTGTGAGTAGTAAGTCAAGGTTGACAGTACGTTACCATTGGACAATGAGTTAGCCAATGTGTAATATGACCCACAAGTCAGTGGATTGATAGTACCAAATGGAGTAATTGAGTAGACATAAACAATGTGATCGCTCTCAATACTGTTTTAATTGATAAAATGTGTCTTGATTAAACTGGGATTCACTCACCAGTATTTCCGACTGACAAATGTTTTTAAAACGCGTTTCAGGTAACCCAATGTGACAGCCAATTAGTAAAAAGCCAGCTGGGGAGCACTGAAGGCTTGGGAAAAATGTGGCTATAAAAGTTACCTAATAAACGATGTTTTAAATTCAATAAAATAGGGTTTATCCCTATAAGTGTATTGTAATAAGAAACTTGGGTTTTGCCCATGTTATTATTAATATCAAATATGGTGGTTTTACTCTGATAAATATTTCCTAACTACGGTCCTGATGAAAAAATTCCGCTGCCAAATTAGACAAACATTGTGATACCACCGAAACTGGCTCGCGGCCGCCCGTTCCCGGGACTCAGGGATCGGGGGTGGCGACATATTGTGTGGCACGAGATCGGTCATTCGCAATTAACCGGTCCTGAGCTATTACAAGAAACGACAGACAGAATTTTCCAAATTCGAGACAACTTGGTAAAAGCTCGGAATCGACAGAAAAGTTATGCCGATAGACGACGCAAGCCCCTTGAATTTGACGTTGGTGACTACGTACTCCTAAAGGTATCGCCTTAGAAGGGTGTGGTCCGATTCGGCAAGAAAGGGAAGCTCGCGCCTCGATATGTTGGACCTTTTAAGATTCTGGAAAGGATCAGAAAAGTCGCCTACAGACTCGAACTACCGAAGGAACTTAGTAACGTCCACCCGACTTTCCACGTTTCGAACCTCCGAAAGTGTCTCGCTGACCATGACTTAACTGTACCTCTCGACGACCTTCAAGTAAACGAGACATTACCCTTCGTGGAAAAGCCTGTCGAAATCATGGACCGCCAAACCAAGCAACTCAGACGCTCTCGCATTCCCATTGTAAAAGTTCGATGGGAAGGCAAACGAGGCGCAGAGTTCACTTGGGAACTCGAAAGCGACATGAAGGCGAAGTACGCGCAGTTATTTAAAGAGAAAGTCTAGAGAGAGAAAGTGATTCACGGTGGTGTACAACTTTCAGCCTAATTTCGGGACGAAATTCCCTAAACAAGGGGGGGCTGTAACACCCCGTGTTTTCGAGAAGTCAAAGTCAAAGTCAACGACCGATTTCGCGCAACTTGACTTTTAGTAGATTTCTTTTATGTGTTAATTTAGCTATATTATGTGGAGTAAGTGTCAATAATTACAACAATCGACGTATGTTAATCGCTATTCAATCGACCTACGACTGTGAACTATAGGGAGTAACAATGCGATAAAGCTTAACGATAATCAAACTATGCTAATCGAATCGACTTCATAATCGCAACTCGAACTACGTATTTTAATTATTGTTATACGTGTGTGTGTGCCTTACGTGTTACCTGTGCATGTTTATTTATGTTATGTTGTGGTAATCAATCGAACTCAATCGACATCGAACTCGAATCATAATCGAACTATGATAATTAGTGAAAAAGGATAGCGCAAGATATGAGTGGCTGGGATTAAAAGTAATTTGACTAGGAAACCCTATCGTATCGAACCGCTCGCAACCGAGATCGAAATATCAAAAATCGTCGCACCGAACACTCGAAATGTGCAGCTGATCGATCAGGCTACCAGCCGATCGAACAGCTAGCCGAACGGACTGCTGTCCGATCGGACAGGCTGTCCGATCGAGCTGCACTTTCCCCATTTGGCATCCTATAAATACCCCTGTCATTGTCATCCTTTCTACTTTTGGAAACCTCTGTCCGACCAACTCGTGTTCCTCACCTTTTCTCTGATTTCTCTTAGTCCAGGTAAGATCTCGTCCTAAATCTTGTACTTTCTTGATCTACACGCACTCCTACACCTTTCTATCTTTCAAATCTTAACTTTTAACCGTGAAATCATCAAGATTCAAGTGTTCTAGGATGATGTCATCATGGGTTCTTGAAGGACTTCATGTTTTGGCCTCAATCCACCAAGAATAACTTGGATCTGGCCGATTTCAACATAAAAAAACAAAGATCTTCATAGATCTGAACATATACACGGTGAAAAGGATTGAAAGATGGATTTTCCAACTTTCTTTCAACTCTTTTTCACCCATTGCCTTCAAACCGATAGAAACGGAGCCTGTGCCGGCTTACAAATCACTCCGGTGGTTGCATGGCTCAAGATCCGGAGTCTATCCACAAGGTTAACCGATTTCGGGTCTAACGTTAAACTCCGTTCCGAACAGTCCACCGGCCGGATTTGGGTGATTCCTGTCCGACCAGGGGAACCAAGTAAGGACAAGGGATTATGGTTCGACTCGCTATCAAAATACCTCGATAAAACGACAAACAAACAGAACAACCAAGTGTTAGACGAATAGGCTGATCAGGTCAGGATGCTGACCGATCAGACTGCTGTCCGAACTGACAGCCAGCCGATCGGACAGTCAGCCGATCGACTGGCCAGCCGGTCGGTTAACACATGGTCCCACACTAAATCAATTTATTTTGAAGGCTAGTATTGAACGAACTGTTGTTCGATCGAGCTACTGTCCGATTGGATTACTCTTCGGATCATGAGATACTATACTCCAGCACTTAATCGATTTTTCAACATGTTCGATGCACTAGGAGTGCCACCCGATCGAACAGCCGTTCGATCAAGTGACACCTTGCTAAGAACTCGTCATAGTTGCTGACTATTGTTGACCTGCCAACCGATCGGTCAGCAAATCATTAAGTTTTGACTTGTTGACCTGTCCGATCCAAGGCAAATCACTACAATTCATACCTAACCGATCAGGTTGCCGGCCGATCGAACAGCTGTCCGATCGACCGACCTGAAGGGTAAAGGTACTTCAGTGTTTTCAAATGCTATAACGAAAAATTCAAAAGTCAAACCATCATACACAAACACATCCTTCTGAAAGGAAGAAACAATCCACTCGAACAGCCATCCGATCGGCTTACCGACCGACCGGACAGCGGTCCGAGCGGACTGTCAACCGAACAGTCAGCCGTCCGATCGAACTACCGTCCGATCGACCAGCTGTCCGACTCTCCATCACTTGTTTTCCATTTACGTGTCGCTTATTATTATGCTATCAACTATTCAGGCTAACCCTACTCGCTAAGCGCTCCCTTCAATCCATCAATCGCTGTGAGTATACTCGATCCCGTTTTGCTTTATGCACTTTTGGGTGTTACATACGTTACAACTATTCAAAACACATCAAACACACTACTCAATACTATTTGAACGCTAACCGCTAATGCATGTTATACGTGGCTTATGAATGCTTGTTTGTTATGTTTACACATGGAATGGTGTCTACCTGCCTTAGCAACGATAGTACTATAGTTTGGACTCAGCACCCGTTCACACGGGGGTTGTTAAGGACAATTACTTGCATGGATTACGGTGGTAATCATGTATTGCGAACTGCCCCGGGCAGTCAACTCGTAGTCATTGGTATCGATGGATCTATGTCGATAACTAACGTGCTTAATTTCACTATGTGTACGTGCTGGTTATGCGTAAACGAATTCGAACTCTATATGCTATTATCATTTACATTATATGTATTGACTTTATTTTAACGTATGTGACAGGTGCTTAAGTTGTTTGTATGCCTAGCTCACTGTGAAATCGAGGCTAGGAAAGGTCTAGGATGCTCTCTGCGTAGTGATGAAATCGAAGCTAGGAAAAGAGGTCCTAGAAACCAATAAATAAACTATCTATGTATAAATCTGAGTTGTCGGAACAGAATTATTTGCCTAGATTTTATCTGTAATAATTTGTTTGCTGTTTGAGACATGGTATGGGACATGTTATTTTAAATTGAATGGTAATGATAATTGTTATGGAAACTTCTGGACAATCTGTTTCGCTCAGTGCCATGCCCCGATGATTCCGCCATCGGTTGGGGTGTGACAATGACCAAACCCGGTTTCAACACCAATGCCTCAGACTTAGTAAAATGGACCGAGTGACCCTTGTCGCAGACTTGTGACACGCTCATCAGATTGTGTTTAAGCTGCTCAACATAGTTCACTTTGTCCAAAGTGATCTTCCCATTCGTCACTTTTCCTCGTCCGGTAATCCTACCACCTTTAGCACCAACAAAATTAACATGTCCACCATCATAATCTTCAAATTCAGAAAACAACCTCGCATCCCCCGTCATGTGCCTGGAGCAGCCACTATCAACATACCTTAAGTTGATAATCCTCCTTAGCAGCTCCTGCACACACCAACCAAAAGATTAGTTAGATTGGGGGACCCAAGCCTTGATGGTCTTGGGTCGTCCAGATTCACCAACTACAGGAACATCCATCCAATATCCATCACTCCTAACTGGAGTCTTGGGTCTTGGACCTGTTGATGGAAATGGGGCATGATTTCTATAGGGTCTCTGGTCCTGAGGATTCCTATATGTGTTTGGACTATGTGACCTTTGAAATCTTGAGTTTTGATTCCAAGAAGCTTGATTGTTGTAGTTTCTAAAGCCATTGTTATAAAAAGTTCGACCACCATTATTTTGGTATCGATTTTGATATTGACCTTGACTTCTGAAATTATTTGAATTTTGATTGTTCATTCTTGGTGAACTACTTCTAGGTCTCTCATATCTGCCTGTTGTAGATTCAGGCTGAAATCTTGGTTGATTTCTTTGAAAACGAGGAACTTGTGGAGTTCCTTTTTCAGCCTTATCTACACCACCAGCAACATTCTCTGGTTGCTTAGGAGCAGATTTCTTTGGAGAATTTGAGACTTTCTCCTCATTATCACCTTTCTTCTCTGGTGATTTCCCTCTTTGTTTCTCACTAACTAGTGCTTCAACCTTTTTGTTAGGACAGCAGCTAGCTACATGTCCCTTTGTGTGACATTCGAAGCACGATCTCTTTTTCGAAGACTTCTCAACTGAAGCCTTTGAACTAGATTCTGGTTTTGATGATGATGCCTTGGAAGGATTTTGTTCAGTTTGCTTAATCTCAGATTTTTCTTTGTTTTTGTTTTTATCAAACTCTACATTTGATTCATTTTCTATAACAGCTGTTTCGTTTTTCATATCACTTCCTTGAACAAAATTAACCTTTTTAACAAAAGTTTGATTTTTGTTTTTAGAAGATGTATTTTTCTTTTTCAAAACAGGATTGCTGTTACTTTCCTTCTTAGCATCATCACTCTCAGACACATCACCTTGACTTAATGTGGAACTACTTGGTGATGTTGACAGAAAGTCTGTGAGCTCATCCTCATCAGGTAAGAAAGAATAGTCATGACTAAGAGGAGGTGGGACTTCATTAAAGCCCTGGAATCCCACACTAGTCTTGTCATTACTCTTCTTTAACCCACCCATCGTATGTTTCATAACAAAAGTAGAATCCCTGAATTGACCCAATTTCTTTTCAAGTTCAACAATTTTGAGTTGTGCATCAGACAACTCTTTGCATTTTTTAGAAATCTCTTTTGTTTTCTCAGCCATCATGTCATGAGCTAAGTCTATGACTTGAAGTTTTTCATTTAGTTTGCAGGTTAAGGCTTCAATTTCACTTTCATAACCTTTTATCTTCTTCAAGTATAAAGATTTGTTTCTTTTAGCAAAAAAGTTTGATTCTTTTATGTTAGACATCTCGCTTACCAGACTTTGGTTTTGTGTTGACAACCTGTCAACCTCACCCTGTAATTCACGACATTTTAAACAAATAGAAGTAGCAGAGTTACTTACCTCTCCTGTTGACTTGTCTGAGTTGGCCATGAGAGCAGCAAGTTGAGCTTCCATTCTTTTGTATTTTGCATCCCTCTCTTCAGCTTCCCTTTCATGGTCAGACTTTTGCTTTTCCTCTTCAGCATCTGTTGTCTGGTCAACCTTATTTACCTCAGCTTCACTTTCTTTCTCAACTTCAGCATTCACGTTAGCTTCAACATCATCAACGGGTACAATCTCTGCCATGAATGCTTGAGTGACATTCTCATCATTTTCCAAGTGAACGCTCCAGTCATATGAACCTTCTCGAGCAGTAGAGATCAACGCCCTAGAGTTAGAGTTGTTTGACGCATTCCTATTGTTTGAACTCTGACTCGAAGTCTCATGCTTTTGTTTTTGACATTCCCTAGCGAAATGACCATAACTTTGACAGTTAAAGCATCTCACTTTGGTCTTATCGAAACCAACAATCTTTCCTACAAACTTCCTTCCTGTCCGGTTCATAAATCTCTTCACTCATCTAGTAATCATGGCCATTTGCCATTGCAAATCCATATCTTCAAGATCATCAGGGTCAATCTGATCGTAATCTTCATCTAAAATGGCAGGATCATATATCTTCCCCTGAATGTAGTTTTCATAAGAGGCAACAAATGAAGCAAGTAGAGCAAGATGCTCTTCTGCTGACTTAACACTCATAGGCATCGACTTTGCACTACTACTTTGCTTAGAAGCTGATGTTCTTTTGGCTCCTGTTGAACCTCCTGAAGCAGCTACAAAACACACATCACCATCCTCATTTACTGTGACCTGCTCATTCTCACATGAAAGAAATGCAGTAGCAGAGTCGCTAGAAGCATCATGAGATGAAGAAGATGTAAGCCCATTGTAGATCCCTGGATCTTGAACCTGATCATATCCAGTGTCTTTCTTCTTCATACTGAGCTCATAAGCTCTTAGCTTTCCAACTACTTCTTCCAGTTCCTTTGTCTCATAATCTGCTTCTCCCTTGATCATGAGAGTGTAGATATCCCATTTAGCAGGTAGAGCATCCAGCAGCTTGTCATTTTTCTCTATGTCAGTATAGCAATCTACATCATAATTGTCCAATTCTGACATCAGATGGTAGTATCGAGTGATGATGTCCTCAAGTGACTCATTTTTCATGTACTCGAATACTACAAACTGCTTCTTCAGTAGATCAACTTTGTTCTTCTTCACATCAGGATTTCCCTCATATCTCTTCTCTAGTGCATCCCACATTTCCTTTGAAGTAGTGTACTTCTTAAAGGTATGTTTGATGCTATCAGGTAGGGACATCTTGATAGCAGCCAAGGCTCTCTTTTCAGCCTCATACATCTTTTTATCATTCTCTTGCATGTTCACATAGGTTGTGACACATGGTCTGCCTTCAAAGTCATGTGTTGGGTTTGTGTACCCATCTACAATACAGATCCACATGCGTGTGTCCTGATATTCAATGAAGGATTGAAACCTATCCTTCTATGTCAAATAGTTCTCCACCTTCATCATCTTAGGTGGTTTGTTGGTTGTGCCAACCTCGTGTTCCATCCTCAAGAGTTCGTTTAATTTAGACATGTTCGACATTTTAACTTAAGCAGACTGGTAAAACCGTACAAATTTTTGTCTGAAATCTGTTTTTACTAAATTATACCGTAAGATTCGTCTCGAGATTACGATTCCAATGATATATAGTGTTGAAAACCTTTTTCGGGATTTTCCAGAGTCTTCCAACGGTGCAAACGGTTTCCTGAGATGAGTTACAGATAGTTTTCTAAACACGAAACAGTGAAATTTTTCTTACGCAAGCCAATAAAAATTCCACCCCTTCCGAAATTGTCCGAAATGGTCCTAAATCAGACTGGTTATTCGAAATGGTCAGCAATGGTCCGTGATAAACACCTTCTGGTCCGAAATGGAATAAACTGATCCGAAATGAGTCTTAATAATCCGAAATGAACACCTTCTGATCCGAAACCAATCACCTTCTGATCCGAAATTGTTCTGCTGATCCGAAATGCAACTATGAAGATCCGAAATGCAAGTCTGAAATTCCGTAATGGTCCGAAATGCAGGTTTTTGATCCGAAATGCAACAGTCTAATCCAAAATGCAAGCCTGATGATTCGAAATACAAGCCTGATGATCCGAAATGCAGTCAGAAGATCCGAAATGATGCTGTTTTATCCGAAATTGATGCTGTTTGTCCGAAAACAGCAGCAGTAACCCTAAAACAGCCGTCAAACATGTCCAAAAATCTGATTTTCTGCAGAAAACGATTCTGAACCAAGCCAATCAAGAGCCTAATGCTCTGATACCAATTGTAGGTCCCGTAATCCGTATGGATCGTAACAGAATCGTCGATCTAACCTAGAGTGCGGAATCCCCTAGATCAGATTTCACAGAAAACGTGTAGAAACAGAAATCACTATAAACCCGATCTTTATTGATTATCTTCAAACGATTACAATCAATCAAGATCTCCAATTCGTCCAAGCCTTTCTCTTTCACGAATTCTCTCCAAAAGCTAATTAGGTGATTAGATAATTAACCTAAACCCTAATGCTAAGCTTTGTTTATATAGGACAAAGCTTTGCATATGGGCTAGTCCATGGGCAAGGCCCATTTCGCAAACCATCCCCCATATGTGGGTTTGGTTTGGCCCAATCACTCTTAATTAACTATTACAAAGCTAAACCCGCTAACTGTTTATCGTTTTACTAATTACAAGATATCCAAAGACCAAATCTAAGCTGGTGTCACAAATATGCACCAACAGTAACTTCCAGAAAAAGCTGCAAAAGGCTGTCGGAATCGATTCCTAACGGCTTTATATCCGTTGTAATCGATTTATTGCCATTAAAAAGTTAAAATAGGTTTCAAGTATTTATATGCATACCACCTTCAACCAAAACTTACTCCCACTCAAATCGGTTTCAACCTTCAAGTTACACCTCAAGTCGGTTATCGCGTGCAACGATGAAGTGGTCATGGTTTTGGAAACGAAAAGAAACCCCCAAGTTTGGAAGCACTTTGATCTGTGCTTGATGTCCGATAGCCCTGAAATGGCACGGTGCAAAGGTTGCGGGAAGTTCATGAAGGCTACGGCGAACTCGACGCTTAAAAAACACACTGACTGTCATTGTCCGGTGACAAAGGCTACGGCGAAGAAAAGTGAAGGCGGTGAATCATCCGGAACCAGTTCTTCGAAGGTTTAGTGTGTTTATGTGATGTTTGGTTTGAGTGTGTTTTATGTTAATCTTATCTTTAGTTATGATGTTTGGTTTTATGTTAATGTTATGTTTTAATGGTAGGTAATGTTTGGTTTTAACTTTAATTGTAATCGGTTTTATTTTAATGCTGTTGGTTCTTTTTGTTTACGGAGGAACCGGTTCCGGGTAGGAACCGGGTAGAAACCTATTTTTTATAAAATGTGGAACAGGGTAAAAATCTACGGGTTTTTTAAACCCAAAACCGGTTCTTCTATACAGCGGGTAGGAACTGGAACCAGTTCCTAATCGAGTCTACATAGTCGAGTTTGAAACCAGTTATTATGCCCATCTCTATTCTTCATGTGAACGTCTCTTTGATCTATAAACTATTCCATTGAGTTTCACATAAAGGTATTTTAATTTAATTTATTTTGTTTTTTTTTTCTTTGAATACCTTTCTCCATTCCTTGACCATACCTTTTGTATTTCACATCAAACATACGGTGATTTATTACCGTGGAAGATAAGATGTGGTTCACAATTTCCTTTGACCATACCTTTTGTGTTTCCCTATGTTGATAAGTTAGGTTAGTGGGTGTGGTATAAGACTAGTGGTTGTGGGCGTTAGAGTGTGGGTGTTTTGGCCCTTTAAGTGGCCCTTGAAAATGTGATTGGCTCTTGAAAAGTGGTCCTCACATGTGCAGCCCTTAACGGCCGTTGAGATAAGAGAATGGCGAAGAGGATGATGGTGCGCCCCTTTGGCGCCCAGGAAATAGGTTAAGGACGCTATGGGGTGCCAAAGAGGGTGATGTGGCCAGGGGCGCAACTTCCTTGGGGCGGGAGGGGGCGCCCGCCCCCCGAACTTTTCGACGCGTAGTGTTATGAACAGTACATTCGTATAGAAATTTTTAGGTATATACAGTTTTGCCCCCCCCCCCCCCCCCGGAATTGAGAAAATTCGGCCCCCAAGCTTTGCCAATGGATGTGGCAGGGAGCGGTATACCACACCCACCCGCCTTAGTAAAATTTCAAATTTGATAAGACTTAAATTGAATATTGTGAGGCTTGATCCACAAATGTGTGTTCGCGTTGTTGAGCATTTCTAAAAACTACAAGGGGTAAAAAAAGGTTGAAGTGACAGTACAATTCTCGGTTTGAAGAAAATAGTGATTACTATTAATTTAAGAGTAAATTTCAAAGTTCGTCCTTTATGTATGTCTAAAATATCAAAGTATGTCCTTTGTCTTTAATATCTTCAAGAAACATACTTAATGTTTGAAAAACCATTCAGGTTATGTCCTTTAGTCATAACACAGTTAGTTTTCATGGTTAGAGTTGACTAAGTCAACCCCACATAATGGTATTTTAGTCATTTTATCCTAAATTTAGTTATAAATATATACAATGTCTTCTCCCTCTCTCTCTTTCTAGCCATAAACCACTCTCTCCCTCTTTCTCTCTCACACACACATCACACAACCAATTTCTTCAATATCTCTTTCGATCTTCATCAGTTCTGTTGCTCGATCCACACACTCCAGCTCTAGAAACTGGAGAATCAGATCCTCCTCAGCCGCACCGCCCTTCACCTCCCTCCAATCTGCCACCACCACCATCACCGTTCTGCCACCCCCACCACCGATCTGCCCAAAACCAAAGATCCACACTTCAGCGCTCATGTTAAAAGCGCTTGAAATCGGAGATCCGAAGCTTCCGATTCCGGTTTTGAACACGAGACTGAATGGATTCGAAGAATCGTTCGGACGATACGCAATTTTAACCGACGGACCTGATTCGAAGAACGTGCTGAGATTCAACGAGAGTTCGTTTGATTCTCCGGCGACGATGCCGGATTGGAACGGGAATCCGAGGATGTTGAGCGGTATTTTTGCTCGGAATAGAGGTTTTTGATCCTCTCTGAACTTCATTGAAGCTTTCATGGCGGATTTGTGTGTGTTTTGATGCCGGTTAGGGTTTGTACGGTGGTTGTTGTGGTGGTTTGTTAGGTTTCCGGCGAATATTATGGTGAATATAAAGATGGGGAAACACTTAAAACAGGGGTTTTGTTAACTGGCATATATTAGGGTTTGATAAAGCATAAGAAGTTAAGGTTTGGGGATAGATGAAATTGAGAATGGTGGTGATCAGATTAAGTGTGGTGTTTGTTTGTTTAGAGGTTTGGGGATAAATGAAACCCGGAAGTGGGAGAAGCGGTGGTTGTTAACGGTGGCGCTGGAGATACAGATCAGTGATGGTGGTGGTGGCAAGTTGGTTGTGGTGGTGAGGGTTATGTATGTGGTGTCTGTATTTATCTATAAGTATATAAAGTATATACACATATATAATTTTAAAATTGTTTTATTTATTGTTTTATAATTATTTATTTTAGCATTTAGGATAAAATGACTAAAATACCCTTATGTGGGGTTGACTTAGTCAACTCTAACCATGAAAACTAACTGTGTTAGGACTAAAGGACATAACCTGATTGGTTTTTCAAACATTAAGTATGTTTCTTGAAGATATTAAAGACAAATGACATACTTTGATATTTTAGACATACATAAAGGACGAACTTTGAAATTTACTCTTAATTTAACCATAAACAAAAATTGGCATGCAAACTAGTAACAATGAAGTGCAAACATTCATCATAACCAAGTTCCATACCATGAAGTATAAACACAAATTGATCAGAACGCTAATGAAATTGAAACGCAAGAGTTCACAAGCCACATTTCCATACACACCTTGGTAGGGCTGCAAACGAACCGAACAAACACGAACAAGACCTTGTTCGTGTTCGTTTGTTAAGAAATATATGTGTTCGTGAACCGTTCACGAACACTTATCGAACGAGATTTTATGTTTGTGTTCGTTTGTTAAGGAAATGAACTTGTTCGTGTTCGTTTGTGTTTGTTTGTTAATTTTAGGCAACGAACAAAAACGAATGTTGATGAACACAAATGAGAACAAACTAATGTTCATGAACACAAATGGAAAAAAACAAACATAAACAATCGTTCATGAACAGAATATATAATACACTGACACTTATTAGATATTTAATTTGTCAGAATTTTGAATGTATTTAAATAAATATAAAAACTGAAAACACTAATGAACTATCGAACACAAACAAACATGTTACCGAACGTTCACGAACATAAACGAATGAACACGACCTCTGTTCATGTTTGTTCATTTAACTAAACAAACGAAATTTCTTGTTTGTGTTCGTTTGTTTAATAAACGAACGAACACAAACGAACTTCCCGCCGAACGGTTTACGAACTGTTCGCCGAACGTTTGGTTCGATTACAGCCCTACACCTTGGTACTGTCACACCCCTTTGGACGTCAGTGGCGAAGATTGAGATTTCCAAGAGGGGTCGAAAACGTATATACCAAAAAATTTCCATACGAAAGCTACATACATAACACTGCTGAGCGAAAAGTTCGAGGGGTTCCCCCGGCCCCTTCTAACATTCGCCCCTGCCTTTGGTTGATACATTAAAGGGAATATTACCAAATAACCGTGGTCATCATCATACTTGTGTCAATAAACTTAAAAAAAAAAATTGTCTTAACAACATGAAACCATTAAGCACCAAACAAAACCCAATCAAACAGTTTCTCGTTATCTTTAACTTTTACCACTAAGAAGTGCAATTTATTAACTATTTGATGGCCCTTGCCCTGTAGAGGTCCTTGTATTACGTACTTTGATAATGTTTTGTTTTTTTTTAACAACGTACCATTAGGATGTCGCTAACCGGGTTAGTAGTTAGTATCACCAAGTTAGCATTAAAATCCCCCCTTGCCTGGATTTGAACCCAGGACCTCCAAGAGAAGCAAGCTTCCCACTTCCCCTTAACCACTAGGCCAAGAGATCATTGTACAGTTAGGATGTTTCAGTTTATTTATTTGTTCAAAATTAACCAGTCTTTTTTTCCTTTGAATGAGTAGACATGTTTCCATGTCTCAAGCCAATGCTATGGATGTTCCCAAGATTGTGATAGCCTAACCAGTGGCGGATCTAGGATTCACGTCAAGCAGGAACGTTTTATAAGAAAAGCGGTAACGAAATCGAAAAAACGTCAAATTTTTTCAAAATTTACACTAAAAACGTCAAATTTTTCCCCGCCAAGCGGTAGCGGGCGCTCCCCCTTGTGTCCACATAGGTCCGCCCCTGAGCCTAACTTTCTCTCTATTTGGTGTCATATTCTAGAGTATATGTATAGTTAGTTTAGCGTAAACCTCTTGTAAGTTAACTAGTCTTTTCCCTAATATGTCAAACCATCTTTGTTAAATCGCCCTGATTAACATGCACTCATTCTAGATGGTAAATGTAGGGTATGTTATGGAGAACGAAGAAGACGATGATGGAGGGAAAACAGAGAAATCGATGCAAACTAACTTATGCGATCATGAGTAAAAGCCGACCTATCTAAACATGCGTAAATTGAGAAAGGATATAAAAGGACTAAACTACTCTTACGTGTAAGTCTTGTAGCGTGACATAATGACAAAAACACACAATCATTTACTCCAAGGACTGAAAATGTTATTTCTGAGTGAACACTGAACAACATGGTCCATTATTGTCCATAGATGTCATTTTTTTACAATAAATGACCATAATCACAATATAAACATATACTACATAAACCATTCGTTTAATTTACTATCCTTTTAAATTTTGCCTTTCTTGTATGTATAATAGGAAAGCATACACATTATTGTATCTTTAACAAGTGAAATAGATTGTTATTATAGTATAACACTCTTAACAAATTTCTATTTCTTCAAACCCATACATACTATCTAATGCTACACTTCTAATTCTACACCAATGTCCACTGCAGAACTTGAACCCTCAATCTCATGGGAATATAAGAAACCACTATGCTAGAATCGCTTTGATAATAAGTTTCATCTAATATTATATAGATATCAACATGATTCATGTTACATCTAATACTAATTAGTTATCAACATGATTCATGTTAGTTTGAATCATTAGGTTAATAAATATGGCTGCTAATATATAATCAGTTAAATATACAAAGTCTTAAACCTTTCGATTCTAAATTAAGCCAATTTCTCTCAAGAGAGCATCATTGTATAATTTATTACAAACAGAAAAGTCATGCATATATTAGTTAAACATAATATTTTAACACCAATATAGTTTAAAAAGTTGTAAATATAAAATGTTTTAAGGAGTAGAACACAATGTTTGAAAATATTAAAAATCTTTGACCTAAAATACACTTCATTAATTCATATGTATTAGTGGATAATAATTTATATTGAACTAATTAATTAAATTCTTTGATGTGATGATTCTAATATATCAAAATGACTAACATAGTATGGATGGATGTATTCTTAGTCAGCTTTTTTTCCCTTTTCACATTGTATAGATATAAAAAATAAGTTTTTTTTTATATTAATATATTTACTTTTTTTTTCTTGTAGATGATGCAACAGATTATATGAAATTCAACTCTGAATTTGGTACAATTTAAGAATCAAATACAATTAAAAATAAAAACATAATCAAAGATTTAGTCACGAGAACTAACAACACTTTGATACGTCAAACGTGTCCATGTTAATTCCCGGATGCTATCCGAACACGTCATTTTACAACACCCCAACTCTAGTCATTTATTAATACACGATTTCTTTTGGGTTAAGTTGTACGTCAATGGGTAGACACCTGAGGACCATGCGAAAACTCGGTAATTGCGAGTGCACACGTAATTACGAAAGTGACGCATGGAAGTCATACTAAACCCTATGATGTGCCAAACCTATGATTTTCAATATTTTATGATGAAATATAACTTTATCATAAGTTTTATTACTTTAACATAAGTTTTATTATTTTATCCTATTACATGTTGTTATATCGTTTCGTATATAAACCACCGGAATACATCTATAATATTCCACGAGATTCTAATGATTTTAAAATAAATCACCTTATCTTTTGTACCTTATTGAAGAGTTCAACTTTGCTACTATTTAATACTCCATAATATTTTCATGAGATTTGTATTCTTGAATCAAGGGATTTTCCTTAAGTTCCATGATTTCACAAATCCGTGACTCCCCCATTTGAGCAACCAAACACCCACTTTATGATCCAATCGTACGACCAATCAGATGCTCCCCACATGGATCAACCGACCGTATCCTATGGCACCCACCTCGTTCCTTAGCCGTTCAACCCACCTCGTTTCTGTCTTTGGTGTGTCTTTGCTGCTGGTTGAACTGTTGTGAGAACTTTGCTATTAGTCCGTTGAAACTATCAATTCTCTCGATTGGTAAACTATCCCACCAAACGCGAGCAACACCCACGAGGGTTTAGACAAACATTTTGCACCACAGGGGTATTGGCCATAATGTCACAACCCCCGATCCCTGTTCCCCGGGAACGGGCGGACGTGATCACAGAGTCTGGTGGTATCAGTTTTTTTTATTTGTCTCGCAGCGGAATTTACATCAGGACCGTAGTTAGGAAATATTTATCAGAGTAAAACCACCTTCTTTCATATTAATAATAACATGGGCAAAACCCAAGTTTCTTATTACAATACATTATAGGGACAAACCCTATTTTATTTTAAAACATCGTTTATTAGGTAACTTTTATAGCCACATTTTCCCAAGCCTTCAGTGCTCTCCAGCTGGCTTTTTACTAATTGGCTTTCACATTGGGTTACCTGAAACATGTTTTAAAAATATTTGTCAGCGGGAAATACTGGTGAGTGAATCCCAGTTTAATCAAGTTTAAAGTCACAGTGAACAGTATTGAGAGCGATCACATTGTTTATGTCTATACAATTACTCCATTTGGTACTATCAATCCTGACTTGTGGGTCATATTACCCATTGGCTAACTCATTGTCCAATGGTAACGTATTGTCATCCCGACTTACTACTCGCAAGTAGTACAAATTTTGTATACAAAACCCCAACATACCGGCAGTAATTGAATAACTACAAAGACTCAATCACTGCTAATTTTCATAGTAAAACATTTAAGGTTTGGTAAAACATTACCAAAAACATTAACAAAAAGAGGATAAACTCACATTGCTGTCTTAGGCTTTTCGTAAGGGTTTCCTGGCTATAATCTATAATTTATACAAATGTACATTGATTAGTACCATAACCCTTTGAAATTATTAATAATACCCTCCCCGAGACGGCATTCCAACAACTACGTCGGGCAGAACCACGACAGTTGTTACGGAACCCTAAATCAATCGGGCAGCGTAACTATTATGAAACCGGGGTTATAATACTTACAATGAAGCAGAACCTCGCTAATTAGGGGTATAGTACCCAAAATATTACTACCAATATCAGAGATTTCGAGATTGAGAATGAAATGTGAGCGACGGAAAAATGAAATCTGATGCTGGCTATTTATAGTTGTGAAATCTGATCCTCACGCGGCCCGCGTTCGAAAACGCTCAACCTAAAGCGGGCCGCGTCAACATAAGTCAACGCGGTAGCTTAGCTGAGTCGTTTACTAGACTTGACACGATTACGACACGTGTCGACCTCTGGTGCATTCGCGTAACCAAGTCACTCGCGGCCCGCTTCAACTTAACTAAAACCTAAAGCGGCCCGCTTTGACTAGAAAAGTCAGCGAAGTCAACACCTGGTCCTAATACGGCCCGCGTTAGTCTGAGGTGAGGTCGTTCGCGGCCCGCCTCAGCTTATACTTTCAGAATTTTATTTATTTTATATAATTATAACATAACTAAGGCTCGGTTTTCACATACGGGGTGTAATATAAGATATATAAGGGTATTTTAACATATAACAGGGTGTCGGAATAATTTATAAGGGTATTGGTTTTACCGAGAGTTGTTACATTCTCCCCACCTTGTTTAGAGCTCGTCCTCGAGATCTACTGAAATAAGTGCGGATATTTCTTTTTCATTTCTGACTCGAGCTCCCAAGTGTATTCAGGTCCTCTTTTGGAATCCCACTTCACTTTGACTAGAACTAGTCTTTTGTGTTTGAGATTCTTAACTTTCCTGTCTTCAATTTGTAGAGGTCTTTCTACAAACTTGAGTTGTTCATTTACCTCTATATCCTTAAGAGGCACTATCAGTGATTCATCAGCTAAACACTTTTTAAGATTAGATACATGAAACACATCATGTATTCCTGCCATTTCCTCTGGCAATTGTAGCTGATAGGCTACAGGTCCTATTCTTCTAATAATCTTAAAAGGTCCAACATACCTGGGACTTAACTTCCCTCGTTTGATGAATCTTACCACTCCTTTCCAAGGAGAGACTTTTAACAACACTTTATCTCCTACTTGAAATTCTAACGGCTTGCATCGGTTATCAGCATAACTCTTTTGTCGATCACGTGCAGCTTTCAGTCGTTCCTTGACTTGAATAATTTTGTCAGTTGTTTCTTGTACTATCTCAGGTCCAGATAATTGTTGTTCCCCAATTTCTGCCCAACAGACTGGGGTTCGACACTTTCTTCCATAAAGTGCTTCAAATGGTGCGGCATTGATACTTGTGTGATAACTATTATTATAAGAAAATTCTATTAAAGGTAAGTGTTCATCCCAATTTCCTCCAAAATCAATTACACAAGCTCTAAGCATATCTTCCATTGTCTGGATTGTTCTTTCACTTTGTCCATCTGTTTGTGGATGATAAGCTGTACTTAGCTTTAACTTGGTTCCCATTGCCTTTTGGAAACTTGACCAAAAACGAGAGGTAAATCTACTATCTCGATCAGAAACAATTGATAAAGGAATGCCATGTAAAGAAACAATTTCATTTACATACAATTTAGCTAATTGTTCCATGCTAATTGTTTCTTTCATTGGTAGAAAATGAGCTGACTTAGTTAGTCTATCTACAATCACCCAGATTGTATTATTTCCTTTCCTAGTTTTGGGTAATTTAGTAACAAAATCCATTGTTATTAATTCCCATTTCCAAACTGGCATTTCTAATTGCTGTAACAAACCTGAGGGTTTCTGATGTTCAGCTTTAACTTGTGAACAAGTTAAACATTTAGAAACATAGGTTGCTATGTCCTTTTTCATTCCTATCCACCAGAAATTTTTCCTTAAATCCTGGTACATTTTATCACTTCCTGGATGCATTGTATACTTAGATTTATGGGCTTCTTCTAATATACAATTACGTAGATTTCCTAATTTAGGTATCCATATTCTCTTTTCATGGAATCTCCATATCCCATCTATTCCTTGTTTTAATTCTTTTAACATACCTTTTAATTTTTCAGAATCATCCTTGATTACTGATTTTTGTGCTTCTCTTATCTGATCATTTAAATCTACTTGCAGATTTAATTTAAGAGAACGTACCCTTTTTGGCTTTTCATGACATTTTCGGCTTAAAGCATCTGCTACTACATTTGCTTTTCCTTCATGATACTGGATATCACAATCATAGTCACTAAGGAATTCCATCCAACGTCTTTGTCTCATATTTAACTCTTTCTGTCCGAAAACATACCTTAAACTTTTATGATCAGTGAATATGGTAAACTTACTACCATAAAGGTAATGTCTCCAAATCTTAAGAGCAAAAATTATAGCTCCTAATTCTAAATCATGGGTTGAATAATTCTCTTCATGATTCTTAAGTTGTCTAGATGCATATGCTATAACCTTTTGGCGTTGCATTAATACACATCCATAACCTAATTTAGAAGCATCACAATAGACTACAAAGTCTTCAGTTCCTTCTGGTAATGCTAATATTGGTGTATGGGTTAATCTTTGCTTAAGAATTCTAAAGGCTTCTTCTTGTTTTACTCCCCATTCAAACTTAACAGATTTACAAGTTAACTTAGTTAAGGGAATGGCTATTCTAGAAAAATCTTTAATAAATCTTCTATAATAACCGGCCAATCCTAAGAAACTTCTAACCTCAGTTGGTGATTCAGGGGTTTTCCATTTGGTAATTGCCTCGATTTTGGTTGGGTCTACATGAATTCCGTCATGATTGACTAAGTGTCCAAGGAATTGTACCTGTTCTAACCAAAATTCACATTTTGAAAACTTAGCATAAAGCTTTTCTTTTCTTTTCTTAACAAACTTAAAAGTATGTGCAAATGTCTTGCATGATCTTCTTTATTCTTAGAATAAATTAGAATATCATCTATGAATACAATTATGAATTTATCCAAATATGGCTTACATATTCGGTTCATCATGTCCATAAATGCAGCTGGGGCATTGGTTAAACCAAATGGCATGACAGTAAATTCATAATGACCATACCTTGTTCTAAATGCGGTCTTAGGAATATCCTCTTCCTGTACCTTTAATTGATGATATCCTGACCTTAAATCGATCTTAGAGAAAAATCGAGCTCCTTGCAATTGATCAAACAAATCATCGATTCTCGGTAATGGGTACCGATTCTTAATCGTGACCTTGTTTAATTCACGGTAATCAATGCACATACGCATTGATCCGTCCTTCTTTTTGACAAACAATATCGGCGCTCCCCATGGCGAAGAACTTGGCTGTATGAATCCTTTTTCTAATAATTCATCTAGTTGTTTCTTCAATTCTTGCATTTCTGCAGGTGCCAAACGGTAAGGTGCTTTGGCAATTGGTGATGTTCCTGGTAATAGGTGAATTCTGAATTCAACTTCTCTGTCTGGAGGTAGTCCTGGTAATTCTTCTGGAAAGACATCTGAAAACTGAGATACTACTGGAATATCTTTTAGTTCTTTCCCTTTAGTGTTAGTGATTATAGAAATCAAATACACTATAGAACCTTTTCTCATACAACTTGCAGTTTTCATTGCAGAAATGAATTTAGTAGATCTAAAGGGCTTATCTCCTTTAATTGTGATCGTTTTACCTTTTGGTGATTTTACTTGGATTAACTTTTGATCACATAAAATACTAGCTTTATTGGTTATTAACCAATCCATTCCTAGAATAACATCAAATCCTACCAGATTCATAGGATAAAGATTTGCACTAAATTTCTGATTTAAAATTTCTATGCTTGCTCCCTGCAATATTTCAGAAATTCTAATAGTTTCTCCATTAGCTGTCTCTACTACGCATTCTAGTGGTAGTTTAGTTAATAACTGATTTAGAAATTTGCAAAACGATGTATTAATAAAACTTTGGTTTGCACCAGAGTCAAATAATACTTTAGCAAAAACATCATTAACTAAAAACGTACCAGCTATAACGTCTGGGATCATCTTGGCTTCTTCTGCAGTCAGAACAAATGCTCTAGCATTTCTAGTATTCTTGTTATCTGTGGCTGGAGCTAATTTTGGACAATTTAGCCTGATATGACCTTTTTCTCCACAGTTGTAGCATAATCCATTACTGGTTTTCTTCCTACAACTTTCTTCCTTGTGTCCTGGCATCTTACAATGATTGCAGAGAATGGAGCATTTTCCCGAATGCTTTTTCTTGCAGACCTTGCAATATGTTGCAGAGGTAGAACCCATATTCCTACGATTGAAATTCCCCGAACGGAATTCTTGAGTAAGCCTTTGGGTTAGGTTCCTTCTCTGGTCTTCTTCTCTAGTACGGACTAATTCATCAGTCAAGGTATTGGCTAATTCTACGGCTTCTTCTATGGTTTGTGGTCTAGCTGCCTTGACTACATGTCTTATTTCCCCAATTAATCCCCAAATATAACGGGAGATTAACACTGGTTCTGGTGAAGCAAGAGTTGGCACTATCCTAGCATATTCGAAAAATAGCTTTGTATACGCTATCTACACCAGTCATCCTAAGGTTTAGGAATTTGTTTGCTATCTGTTCTTTTTCATTGGGTGGGCAGAATTTCCTTTCTACCTTGTTTTTAAATTCTTCCCATTCCATATTATAGGTTTGATCACTTCCTCTTGTCTGGAGGATAGTGTTCCACCATTCTAATGCTGCATTCTTAAACAGATTAGAAGCAAACAATATCTTATCTTCTTCAGCACACTTACTTATCCTTAAGACTGCCTCCGTCTTTTCTATCCAACGTAAGGTTGCAATGGCCCCTTCGTTGCCCGAGAATTCCATTGGTTTACAAGACCAGAATTCTTTATAAGAACAACCGTTAGGCACGGTTCTTCTTCTTTTAGGAATAGGCATTTGAAGTACAGGTCCATTGTTCACACTGTTTTCTGGTTCAAGTGGTCGTTTACTGCTATGCCTACTTTTATTATCAGCATCCTTAACCGTTTGAAGAATAAATGGCATTGCATCTATTATTCCTTGTGCTACTATATGTTGGATAGCACTATTGTCCACTTGATTTCCATTGTTATTGTTGTTCAGGTTCCCATTATTCAGATTATCATCAACCACGTTAATGTTACTCTGGTTATCGTTATTCAGATTTTCTTGAATTCCTTCATCGGCCATCTGAATTTTAAACATTTATCCAATATTAATCTCACAAATAATATCTTAATATAATTAATCACATGACACGCAGTTTTGCCAAAAGCGTAGATCATTGCTACTTTACTCTTTTCATATACTTATGCGTCTAATACACACTAGTACAGAAATGAAATTACAATACCAACAGAAATAAAATAATAATATGCATCCGTACACACATATCTTATTTTATTTTATTATATTATTATTACTACTGCTTTCTCTATTCTAACATTCATGGATATGGATTTATCCAGAAATCCATATTGCGCTCATCGTATTTCCATACGAGACGCTCTCCCACCTGGCGCATCCTCTCACTACTTTCTAAGATCTCCTCCCCGAAAGTCCTAAGTTCTTGCACGTTTTCTGCACTCATTGGGGGTGCAGGTTCTCGGACTGGGTTTGGAATCTGGGGTACGGGTTCCTGATATGGGGGTGACATTTCCTGAAATTGGTAAGGATCCTCTAATATTTCCCTAATATAGTCATTTTGATAATAGGGATCCAAAGGGTCCATACCTGGGTAAGCTTCTATGTTCTGTATGGGTGGATAATCCTGGATAGGGTAACGTTGCACAAAATCTCTATTGTCGTCCCACCAGGGGTCATAATTCGGGTCTATGGGGTTTGGTGCAGGCACTCTAGGGATTTCTTCTGGGTTAAAGTTGTACATTTCTTCTTGGTTTTCCTGATTTTCTATTTCCATGGGCTGTTCTGGGTTTTGTGGTTGTGGGGCTACTAATTGTTCCAGACCTGGGTCAGCAGCAGTCGTGGCTAAGATATGGAAATTAGCTAGGCTTCTATTAAGTATTTCTTGAGTTTGGGCATCTGTCTCTCTCTTAATAGCTGCTAAAGCCCTTTGCTGTTGCAATTTCCTCATTCTTTTCCTGCGAGCAAAAGCATCTTTACTGAACCATCCTCGTTTCTTAGTAGGAAATGGTTCTTCAGATTGAGCTCTAAAAGCAAATATCCCGTCTTCCTGATCAGCAACATACCCAGAGAGGGCAGGCTGTGATGATGTACCTTCACTCCTAGGTGAATCAGCTAACTGACGATTCACGTCTGATGGCCCTTGATCACTCATACTGAAAACTAACAGATAGTCAAATAACACATAACGCATAATTACAGTTATGCATATATTTCCTTATTTTATTTCCTAACATTAATTCAAAATTTAAGTGTCAGCAGAACACTTCTTTGGCTCAGACCAGTGGCTAGGCTCTGATACCACCTTCTGTCACAACCCCCGATCCCTGTTCCCCGGGAACGGGCGGACGTGATCACAGAGTCTGGTGGTATCAGTTTTTTTTATTTGTCTCGCAGCGGAATTTACATCAGGACCGTAGTTAGGAAATATTTATCAGAGTAAAACCACCTTCTTTCATATTAATAATAACATGGGCAAAACCCAAGTTTCTTATTACAATACATTATAGGGACAAACCCTATTTTATTTTAAAACATCGTTTATTAGGTAACTTTTATAGCCACATTTTCCCAAGCCTTCAGTGCTCTCCAGCTGGCTTTTTACTAATTGGCTTTCACATTGGGTTACCTGAAACATGTTTTAAAAATATTTGTCAGCGGGAAATACTGGTGAGTGAATCCCAGTTTAATCAAGTTTAAAGTCACAGTGAACAGTATTGAGAGCGATCACATTGTTTATGTCTATACAATTACTCCATTTGGTACTATCAATCCTGACTTGTGGGTCATATTACCCATTGGCTAACTCATTGTCCAATGGTAACGTATTGTCATCCCGACTTACTACTCGCAAGTAGTACAAATTTTGTATACAAAACCCCAACATACCGGCAGTAATTGAATAACTACAAAGACTCAATCACTGCTAATTTTCATAGTAAAACATTTAAGGTTTGGTAAAACATTACCAAAAACATTAACAAAAAGAGGATAAACTCACATTGCTGTCTTAGGCTTTTCGTAAGGGTTTCCTGGCTATAATCTATAATTTATACAAATGTACATTGATTAGTACCATAACCCTTTGAAATTATTAATAATACCCTCCCCGAGACGGCATTCCAACAACTACGTCGGGCAGAACCACGACAGTTGTTACGGAACCCTAAATCAATCGGGCAGCGTAACTATTATGAAACCGGGGTTATAATACTTACAATGAAGCAGAACCTCGCTAATTAGGGGTATAGTACCCAAAATATTACTACCAATATCAGAGATTTCGAGATTGAGAATGAAATGTGAGCGACGGAAAAATGAAATCTGATGCTGGCTATTTATAGTTGTGAAATCTGATCCTCACGCGGCCCGCGTTCGAAAACGCTCAACCTAAAGCGGGCCGCGTCAACATAAGTCAACGCGGTAGCTTAGCTGAGTCGTTTACTAGACTTGACACGATTACGACACGTGTCGACCTCTGGTGCATTCGCGTAACCAAGTCACTCGCGGCCCGCTTCAACTTAACTAAAACCTAAAGCGGCCCGCTTTGACTAGAAAAGTCAGCGAAGTCAACACCTGGTCCTAATACGGCCCGCGTTAGTCTGAGGTGAGGTCGTTCGCGGCCCGCCTCAGCTTATACTTTCAGAATTTTATTTATTTTATATAATTATAACATAACTAAGGCTCGGTTTTCACATACGGGGTGTAATATAAGATATATAAGGGTATTTTAACATATAACAGGGTGTCGGAATAATTTATAAGGGTATTGGTTTTACCGAGAGTTGTTACACATAAGGCCACTTCTCCCGCGCTTCGGAAGAGGTTGATATGATCATCTGGATCACTTATTCCATCGTATTTGCCCACAGTTGGCGGCATCTTAGGCTTATCTTTTATGGGCGCTTCTGTTATCCGCCTAGAAAATTTTGACTTGAACGTGACGTTCGTCGGTTTATACGGTCTGGTCAACTCCTCTTCATCCAGGTCAATGGGCTCTGCTACCGGTGGACCCTGAGTCACAGGAGAGGTAGCTACTTGTGTGACCGGTGAGGGTTCAGTTTGAACGTAATTAAGTCGTTGTCTCGCACTGGAAACATTACTCTCGGGTGTCCTAGTTGTGGCTGTGTTGACGGACGTTGAGTACGGCCTAGAGTGTCCTTACCAGGGCGAAGGCTGTAAGTATTGGTAGCCCCATGGTGTTGACTGACTTCCTTCATATGGTGTCCCAAAGCCATACGCCTGAGGCGGCATGGACAGCATGTAACCGTAAGGTGGCATGTAATAGTAAAGTGGAATATACGCTTGGTTTCCAAGGGGGATAGGTACAACTGTAGGGGCGGACCCACATAGAGTGGGTTAGGGTCCCCGGACCCCAATGCTTTTCAAAAAAGGTTTATTAAATTTTATAAGGACCCTATAAATAAAATTAGGTGGACACCATAAAAAGAAAAGGAAAACTGGTGTAGTGGTAAACCCGTCATGAGTTCAATTCTTATATTGCTTTTTTTATAGTCTTTTATTAAATCTAATTTAAACCTCGCTCTGACCTGACCTGACCTGAGAGGACCGACCCGAAAATTTTAACGTTTTGTTACGAAAATTTTGAACACCAAAAAAATAGAACCCATTGAAAAAAAATCATCCATCCGTCACTGTACAACGGTCCTAACCAAATAAGGTATACATACAACGTTCGGTTCCAATAAGGTATAGGTACAACGTTCGGTTCCAATAATTCTAATAGAACTGGGTTCGGGTCCGATCGTCCATAACTTATAAAATTGGCACTGCAATTTTTTTTTTGTTTTTTAAATACATGTGTCTAGTGCTCATTCTCAAATTTTCAACATCTACAAAATACAGTGACGGCGGGAATAGTTGTTGGACTTTATTGGTTGACATGGGCGGCAAGGGAACAGTGCTAGGCAGCTGCCTGACACTCCACTATTGGCCTAACTAATTTATGATTTTATCTCCGCTTTAAAATTACGATTTTGCCATCGGTTTAAAAATACGTATTTGCCCCCAGTTCAAAATAAAATGGCGCTTTTGCTCCCAGCTAAATTTCTCAATTTTGCCCTCGATTCAAATTGATTACGGTTTTGGCCACAATTTAAAATTACGCATTTGTCCCCAGTTAAAAATAAATATATGCTTTTGCCCCCAGCTAAAATTTACGAATTTCCCCTCGGTTCAAAATTACGATATCACCTTCAATTCAAAATTACGTTTTTGCCCCAAGTGCAAAATAAAAATATGGTTTTCCTTAGCTAAAAATTAGGATTTTACCCTCCGGGAAAAAAAATTGATTTTTCCCCCAAGTAAAAATAAAAATATGACTTTGCCCCCAGCTAAAAATCGTGTCAAAGAGCTGCCTAACACTCTTTTTACTTTTAAAAATAAAAATATGACTTTGCCCCCAGCTAAAAATCGTGTCAAAGAGCTGCCTAACACTCTTTTTACTTTTAAAAAAAAAAATATGACTTTGCCCCCAGCTAAAAATCGTGTCAAAGAGCTGCCTAACACTCTTTTTACTTTTTATTTGTAGCAAAACTAGAGTACTGTTTTTTAAATTGGTTGAGGATTATTCGACCATCGCTCCGCAACGCGGGCGGGGCATCACCTAGTTACAAATATTTTCGGAGGTTTCCAGGTGCACCACTTACATGATTCCTTCCGTACTATTAAGCTTATATTATTTAAATATACTTACTTTGCCATTAAAAAATAACCCATCCATCACACAAGTTCGTTACACTACACTATGGACGAAAAATATCGATAAAATAATAATAAAAGAATAATAATTTTCAACGCACCGTGCAATACGGAAGTCACGGATATAGGGCCACCAAAACATGAGAAACTGGTCGGAAGGGCACTATTCTCGATGACATGACTACTTGCCTTCGTCTCCTTCCAACCCAATCAACCACACTTTTTCTCTACTCTCAAGTCACGTACTCAATATGTCATGATTTATGTCTCCACTCTCTTAAAATTACAAAATTTAAAGATTGCTTTTATTTACCAAAAAATCTTTCTGATATTGACCTATTATTTTTTACCCGTTTACAAAGCTTACATTACGCCCAAAATGGGTGCTACTTTCTACACCCCCTAATTACTTTTTACACCCTCATCCTCTCACATACTTACAGGTGAGGCCCGCATGGGACCGGCAGTTTTCCTCTCACAAGGGGGTATAATCAGGAGAGTGGGTGTGTTTAGAATCAGCCTACAAAATTTACAACCTTTCTTCAATGACACATACTCGCCCAACCTACCCACCGCGGTGGCGGTAGTGTACCCGATTCAGGTACACACTCGCAAATAAAGATGCACAAAAAACCTGGTTCCATACTTGATCCGGAACCGGTTCCTACTCTAGCTGACTCGCACCAGTTCCAGACCCGGGTGTAGAAAAAGGAAACGAACCAAACCCGCCTCGGAACCAGCGTCCAGGTTCCACCTCTACCCAGTCAAAATCCTGACCCGAACCGGCCAGAACCCAAAAAATATCGGGCAAACCAGTCAAAAACTTGAACGTACCCAAAACTGATTCTCATCCTACCCAGTTCTTGACTTTGTTGACCAAACCCGTATCCGGTTCTTACCCGGTTTTAGCTTTAAAAAAAGCCCGATTTGTGCGACATAAGGCTCACTAATTGTGAAGGGAAAAATAATTGTGTATAGAAAACTTTTTGGTCTAACATTATCTATTTATGTAATCAAAACAAAGATTTTCCTTTCCACCAGATCAGCTTGTATGCTTTTAAATATGCGACATAATCATCATGAACAAATAAAGTAAATGAAATTGTCAAAGAAACCATAGCTATGATTTATCAACTTCTGATCGACAGATTTAGAAAGCTAATCGACAGGTGAATCTAGCAAAATCAAACACCATAATTCAAATCAGAGTAACAAATCTGTACGGAATCAAAAACTTGGATCCACAACGGAATCCATTTTGTATATACAACCAGCAAAACTAAAAAAAAAGTTCAAAAAACCAAATCGATTCGACTCGATACTTTCAGTTTTTAACCAGCACCAAACGATCTCACCTAACCTCACTATTCGCTTAATCAAACAAACAAGCGAATAGCAGAAAAAAAAAAAAAAAGATTCCAGTCAGTTCACACACATCCGTACAGTATTACAGAAACTCATACGAGAGAAGGTTTTCATTCCCGGTTCGTAAAGCCTCGAGAACTTGTTCAAAGACGAAGACGTGGCAGGGTATACGAAGAACGCCTTTCTGTTCGTAACCGTATTCTTGAGCTGACTTGTTGAGCAAGTTGATGAAAATGGGGTGGTTGAGGAGGTCTGCGTTTACTACAAACCGTTGCATCTCTTCTCCGACGTATATAGGAAGGTGACCTTCTGGTACGGAGCTCGAGCGGGCGAGATTTAGGGATACGGAAGGATCTGGAGAGACGGATGGTTGCGGATGGTTGTTGTTGTTGTTGGTCTGAGCGTAAGAGAGAGTAGGGCGATGAGTCGGAGACGCGAGAGAGACGACGGATGAGGCTCTTCATTGTTTGGTGGTGAAGGGGTGTGTGAATGTTGGGGGAGAGAGAAGGTTTGGGTATAAATATAAATATAGAGGTGGGTGGGATTGGGAGGTTATGCGTACAAGTACCTGCCAGGTACAATTGTCACTTTTTTTTCTCTTTTGATTTTTTTTTAAAGGTAACATTTTATTAACAACAAACGACGACTCAAGCCGGGCCGACAAACCAAACGAACATTACATATTTACAAAAGAGACCCAATCTTTTCAATCTATCTTTTTTTTAATTTGAAAAAATATACCCTTAACAAAAAAGAAAATAATAATAATAATAAGAGTAAAGATCCTGTTCCTAAATAGTATTTTATTGTACGAAACATACGAAAGATATGGAAAAGTAAAAAAAACGCGATAGCTTTTTCATTATTGTTTTTACTCGTAATTATCTTACAAAGATCAAAATTACCCTAGAAGATCATATGTAGAGTAATTATGACACTCTACAATATCAAAATTACCTTACGAGTAAAATAATTACGAAAATGCCACACGTTTTTTTTTTTAATTTTACATTTTATTTGTATGTTTTGTACGATAAAATACTTTGTATTTGATCTTTTATCATGGTAATAAAACGAGATTTCAAGATAATTCATTCACTCTTTCTCTAAGTTTACTTATAAGTATATGTATATAGGGAGGGGCTCATGCGAGAACCACTCTTATTGTGAGAACCATGAGAACCAATGTGAACACAACCTAAAATAGCTAAAAAACCTAAAAAAAAACCCTAAAAAAACCTAACCCCCACCCCCCCCCCCCCACCCAAAAACCTAAACCCCCCCCCCCCCCCCCCAAAAAACCTAAACCCCCCCCCCCCCCCAAGCTAAAAAAAACCTAAAAAACCTAAAAAAAACCTAACCCCACCCCCCCCCCCCCCCAAAAAAAAGCCTAAACCCCCCTCCCCCACCCCCCAAAAAACCTAAACCCCCCCCCCCCCCCCCCCCACCCCCCCCCCCCCAAGCTAAAATGCTAAAAACTAAACCCCCAAAAAACCTAAAAAAATCTAAAAAAAATCTAAAAAAAATCCAAAAATTTTTTTTTGATTTTTTTAATATTTTTTAGGTTAAAATCGCTACTTTTCGAATCAAAAAAAAAAAAAAAAAATTTAAAAAAAAAAAAAATTTTTTTTTTTTTTTGGATTCGAAAAGTAGCGATTTTAACCTAAAAAATATTAAAAAAATCAAAAAAAATTTTTTTGTGTGATTTTTAGCTATTTTTAGGCATTTTTGGTGTGTTCACATTGGTTCTCGCGGTTCTCGCAATAAGAGGTGGTTCTCGCATGATCTTCTCCCTATGTTATATTTAGTACGAGACTTGAATCTTCATTCTTATAAGGGTGCCGTCTTTACCCTTAATGAAATAAAATGCAATCAAAACAACCAACCAATTATCATGTGAAAGTTCATTTAAACCAAAACTTATTCAAAATCAATTGTGATTGTGTGTTATCCCATTAGGATGAACCCGACTCCAATTTCTAACATTTTCTAGGCTTTCCTTTGGTATCAAGCTCAGGTTCACCATTCCAAAATCTCATCCAAAACTATTAGCGGTGGTGTCCTGTTTGGTACCAATGAACAAGAATCTCATCCCAAGGATACACCTTGTACCGTAAGAACAAATAACTTTTTTTTTTTTTTTTTTTGTTATTGCTAGACTACAAATCCAAAATAAAATTAATGTGAATAAAATCATGCCTATAAAAATTTATTACTCTAGGAACTAGGGGTGTTCAAAACCGGATATCCGAAAATTCGGATATCCGAATTTCGGATATCCGAAATTTTCGGATACCAGATTTCACTATCCGAATCCGTATCCGAAATTTCGGATATCCGAAAATCTAACTTTTTATTTAATTTTTATTTTTTTATTATTTTTTTTCATATTGGGAAACGGATATTATGGATAGTTTCGGATATCCGAATATAAGTTTTCG
>CM060415.1:51172346-51337346 GCA_030545235.1 Helianthus tuberosus
ATCGCTAAACATCAAATAGCGCTCGCAATCGCTACGTAGCGTTTGGTTGAGCTTGTCGCTATTTACCAATATAATGTGTACACAGAAAGTGGGATCAAGAATCTTATGAGTTTGGGCTATTAACAATATAATAATTATTACAGTTTTTCAGTTTCCCCCGCTTCTTCACATCAACACGATTAACAGAAATCTCAATAGCTCACTTTCAAAACCATGTATAACTAAAAGATTACACCAGTTTGTGATAGTTACCTGCGGAGGTGGTAAAAATAGAATTTTTACCGGCTCTAAACGCGTTTGACCCATTCCCTTTGTACGCCGAATTTGGTTTCTTTAGTGGTCTCCATATGACCACATTCCATCACGATCTTCATCCTAGGCATTAGGCTATTAGGAATTTAAAAAACACAGACTAAAAAAAATGTTTTTGAACAAATATTTTAACCTATGAAGATAAGAAAGTGAAATAAGGCAACTTATCTTCAAGATCTTGCATGTAAAATACTATCACAACAAATATGAGAACTTTCGTCAACGGTGTTTGAACAATTACTTGTCAGTTTTCTTTAATTTTAATAAACAGTTTTGTAGAAAAGTATAGTAAAAATGTAAGATTTAAGATTTTAATAAACAGTTTTGAAAAAATACAGGTCGTTTTGCCACCTTGCCTCGTTTTAAGGCCGTTTCGACCCGAGCCTGTTTGACTTTAACCCTAAGTCCATAACCTATTTTTGAGATGTTACCCAACCTGGCCCATCCGTTTTGCCACCTCTAGGTCAAATCTATTATGAAAACATATATAGAGATGAGAAGGATTCTATCTTGCAGTTGTGTACCTGCAATCATTCTTCAACAATGTCTTTGGCATTCGAGACATCACACATACCACAAAGCAAATCCAAAGAACGTCTCCGAATCCTCCGTTTTTTTAATAAAAGATTATCAACAAATGTAAAACATTCAAGATGATTAGTGATTATATGTGATCGATGTCGTGATCTTTTAATGAGGTCATAATTTATGCTTAATGTCTTTTTAATATCTGATGAACATCTGTAACCAATAACATTCTAGGCATATTCTCCTGCACAATCCATTTTCACCAAGCATTACCATCAAATAGCAAAAAAAAAAAAAAAAAACAAACAAAAAAAAAAAAAAAAACAAAAACTAATCTAGACTGCTTCATAACTTACCAAACCCAAATACTATATATTCGGCTCACGAACAGCTATAAATTTCCCAAGCAATGCCAAATATTGAGACATGAGATGGTAGAGATGTATTGCTGAACGATGCAAGACAGGAGGCCCTGCTCAAAATAATAAACCCATGTTATCATGCAGTGTATCCTGCACAGAATATGTGGATCAGCTAAATAATCCTTCGACATAATTATCAATTCATGTTTCCAAACCATACATATAGTAGTAGTTTACCATATGTATAACAGTTCTGAACTTAATTCCCGGAAAAGTCTACTGGTATTAATTGGCACCAGTAGCAAGATTCTTCATTTAATTGGCACCAGTAGCAAGATTCTTCATGTTAGCAAGCCCGGGTAGGTGCAAAGGCATGTTGGTTTTCAAACTTAGTCAGTTTAATAAATGAAAGGCCCAAGGCTCCCATTGTTTCTGCAATAATTTGCTAAACTTTGACAAAAACATCGGTATGCTTGGATGAATGATTAAGCTGCTTCTCCAAAGTAAGCAGCCTCTCCTTATTTTGAAGAATGTGGGAATCCTGCTCATAAATTGAATCATTACTCTTACTCATCAAGAATCATTCATAACCTTAGAAAATCCCACCTAATTGTTGCATCTTGTATGCAATAAAATTAGACTTTGGTTGGCTTTCAGCCCATTTGAAACACACGCACTGAATGAAAAAAACTGATCTTGTTCAATTAATTAGCATCAAACCTAAAAATCAAATAAAGATACAACCAAAATAAATATTGATAGAATTATAAATACCAGAACCATAAGTATTAGAACAAAAAGTGAAACACACACCGAATGGATACAACCAAACTCATAAATACCAGAGCCATAAACATCATAACAAAATAAGGTGTAATTATTCATTTTAGAGATGGAATCATACCTTTGCTTGAAAGGCGGTTGAAGCATTTAGACGGACAAACTTGAGGGTTTAGAAGTCATAAAAAATAAACGCATCTTCCTCTTCCTTCCAAAGCCAAACCTCAAAAAAAAAAAAGTAAAGAAAAAAATGAAAAAAAAAATAAAGTATAAAAGATACATATAAATTCATCGGGGAGAACAGGGAAGAATTCCCGACGACACCGAAGAGAGAGCGGGGGGCGGCGTTCCCCATCGGAGTCACCCGCCACATCACCTCCTCGAGGTGGTTCCCAAAACCACACCCACCGGTCTTAGGTTTTCAACTGCAAGCTAGAGGTCTGAATCTAAGTGCGGACAACAGATTTGACTGATTTGAGGATTCTTAGATCCAAGTTAGGTTTAGTTAAGTTAGTCACTTTCTCAATCAACCCTAGCACAACCACCACAAACAATACTCATCGTCATCAACCACCATAGATTTGAAAAGTAATCACAAAGTGCAAGAACTAAAAAGATGCAATACCTAAAATCCGTAAGAGCCTTTCACACGGTAATCACAAACTGCAAGAGCTAAAAAGATTCAATATTAAAAGACTATACCATTTGTAGGAATAATCGCAACTTGCAAGAACTAAAAAAAACGCAATACCTAAAATCCATAATAGCCTTCCACACATAATCCACATCCGCATCCTCTTCAACCACCAATTTCACCGGACGACCCCTCCTCCACAAAGTAAAGACAACAATCGGTATTACAAATTCAATATTAAATAATCAGATTCAAGATTAATTAGTGTATCAAATCAACAAAAGACTGATGAATACATCTGAAAATGAAATACCCATATGATAAAACTTACAAAAATTAGTGTATCAAATCAAAACCACAAATAAAATAAATAGTAAGAAACTATAATCTAACCTTGATTGCGACCACAAAAGGCAGGGGGCAAGCAAAGCCCTAATCGTTCATAGACATGAATGATTACAATTAAGACAACAAAATAGGATAAATAGAAGAAAAGGCTGAAACCCTAGATGTTTAATCGAAGTGTTAGTGATCTAACCTTGATTTGGAAGCTTGATATGAAGATCGTTGAAGGAGAAAGATAAACCACGAATAATGAAACAATGTTTAGAAAGAGTAATCAATTTGCTTTAATTGATTGAGAGAATTGATTAGGTTACCAAATTGAAGAAGCGTAGGTAGGAAGAAGGAGAATGGCGCCTAAAATCCTATTTCTCTGGCCAAAGAAAGCAGCCACCTCAAAGTCAAAAAGTCAACCTTTATTTTGCTTTAGTATAATAGATAGATTCAAATATTCAAATTGGTATCTAAAACTCAATTTCATGTGGGGGGGGGGGGGGGGATCTAGTTTCATACCCGTCACAATCCAGGTTTTTCAAAATAAAAAAACTAATTTTAACAATTATCCATATATGTAATATGAGATTACAAAAATTCAATACTGAAATAATAATCTAAAACAATAATTTTGCTTGTTATATAACTAAATACAAATATTCAAATTGGTATCTAAAACTCAATTTCATGTGGGGGGGGGGGGGGGGGGGGGGGATCTAGTTTCATACCCGTCACAATCCAGGTTTTTCAAAATAATAAAACTAATTTTAACAATTATCCATATATGTAATATGAGATTACAAAAATTCAATACTGAAATAATAATCTAAAACAATAATTTAGCTTGTTATATAACTAAATTCAAATATTCAAATTGGTATCTAAAACTCAATTTCATGTGGGGGGGGGGGGGGGGGGGGATCTAGTTTCATACCTGTCACAAAAAAGTCTGTTACTCGGCAATAAAGGCCCAGAACATTCATAACAACACATGAGAGAAGGTAATTTGAATGTGTGATCTAAAAGGACTATTTTGTGACTTATAAAAGTCGAGATCAAGCTATTTCATTGCAGCAACAATTCATTTTGACTATAAAAAAGCAACATATTCAAGCAAACACCACAATATAAAAGAACATAATCATAATCTTGTTTATTCTTACGAGCTACGCGCAAATAAGGCCCAAGGCCCATCAAATCGCCATGAGTGCGCCTCGCACCTTTAATAACTATGATAGATAATAAATATAAAAAATAGAAATCTTCAAACTGTAATCTAAATTACCTACAAAAACGTTATGTTACAACTTATAACTCATGAAAAGACTAATACTTTGACAAAAGATGAAGCAAGAAAACACCAAAAGTGACAGAATTAACCTGTTCTTGGGATGGTAAATCTTTAGAGGAAACACATGAAAAGAAGTAACCCACCTGCAATGCAGTAACCAGATATAGGCAGCAAATTTGGATGATTACCTACAAAAACGTTATGTTACAACTTATAACTCATGAAAAGACTAATACTTTGACAAAAGATGAAGCAAGAAAACACCAAAAGAGACAGAATTAACCTGTTCTTGGGATGGTAAATCTTTAGAGGAAACACATGAAAAGAAGTAACCCACCTGCAATGCAGTAACCAGATATAGGCAGCAAATTTGGATGATTGAGCTTCGTAAGCTCTTCAAACATACAAACAGCCTCATCATGACTCATCCCTCTAGCACTCTCCAACACCTTCACTGCCACGTGGATATCACCTGGCAGTACAGCTCGGTAAACGGGCCCACACCTCCCTTCTGCCAGCAAGGACTCTTTCCCAAACTCGAAAGTGGCACCCATCAAATCCTTAAAAGTAAAACTCATCAACGGCTTTTCAAATCCTTAAATGTATGCTAATAAACTTAATAAAAAAATCAGAATAATAATTCCACAATTTAAGTTGCTAGTATCTCAAGTTCATGAAACTTGGACTGAATTTTCAACTGATTTTGAAGCTTCTTTTGCTTTAATCTGCTTTCTTTAACCATGCAGAGACGATGCGTTCTGAGTTCCAGTTGTATTTTGCTCCAAAAATGGATTCTATCAAGAGCACTTGAAGCTTGTTTAGTAAGCTCACCAGCCTAGATTAATGCTGGAAATTTTGCGGCCCTTTGCACAGAATTTATCGTTTTTTTAACCTTGTTTAGTAAGCTCACCAGCCTCGATTAATACAAATATAAATCATTAAAATTGAAATATCTAAAACAGATTCACCATTGCTTTCTTTGGTTGTACCTTTTTTTCCAGTACCTATCTGTGGTGTCACAGCAACTAACATGTTTGTTTTTGCATGCTTTATCTTTTTAGCTGGTTTATTCGTTTTCGCTGCCCAAGTTGAGGTGATGGGTCGGGGAATGACTCGGGTCTCCCACGGGCATACCGCAATCCGTTTCTCCATCCAGCTCCAACCCCAACTTGCTTTGCTTATGTCATAATATGCTATGTAATTATATGTTTACAAAAAGTAAAAAACAATTCTTAAATTAAAAACACATTAGGGTCGTTTAAACATGTGAACTTGATGTTGATGAAACTCAGTTGGAATTGAATTCATTAACTGAACTCTAGTATCTACTCAAGCTTGGTTAAGATTGGCTCTATTCAAGCTTTTACTACGCCTCAGTTTATTTTTTTTTTATTTAACCCGTTAGAGATATAACAACTTATTAATAAGTAAACGGGTCGAATTTAGAAACATAGACAAACGAAATCCATACCTGCATATCAGAGGTCCGTAGAATGAGGTTGTCACGAAGGAGTTGCATGATCAAGGTGTTATCTTTGTAAGACTCCTCACCTAAAGTATCTAGCTCTGCAATTGCTTCATCAAAAGCGTAGAAAGAAGAAAACAAACACGCATTCATGTCAGTTTAGATGGAAAGAAACTGAAACGAACCATATGTCCAAATTTCATCGGATATTTTGATGTTCATACCTGTTTTGCAAGGCTACAAGCGCGGTCTGGAGAGTTCAAAATTTCATAGTAAAAGACACAGAAATTGAGAGCCAGACCGAGGCGAATTGGGTGTGTGGGGGCAAGTTCAGTGTTTGCAATAACCTGCAAATATTGAAACAGATTGACAACTATTTATCAGGGATCATTGCAGAAGAATATTGTTCAATGTGTACAATCATGGACGGATCAAATACACACTGGTCAACTGACCCACTATTTTTCTAAAATAAATTTAAATGTAATGCATATAACGATTTTCTGAACGACCCTCAAGATTTTGAGCGCCGGCTCTCAAGGTCAATGGAGGTTGATGAAACAATGGTTAACCGGGTAGGGTTAACACACTGATCTCGTCAAGTAGGGTTAATCCCTTTTCTCCGAGGATCGCTGGCTGGATCATCCGCTGGTTGGTTTCCTGCACAAGGAAACAAGCCGTGACTCGCAACAAGGAGGAGGGGGTGGGGGGTGCTCCTTGTTACCACTCTCCGGCGTGAGAATCAGTAATTTGCTTGGGAAACAAAGTATGATAGTAGTAGTATTGAGAGAGTTGAGAAGTGATACCTCAAACCTAGTTTGGGATGGGTATTTATAGCCGAGGAGTGAAGGAGGATATTTGAGTAGCTAATCTGACATCGCACAGTCTCCTGCAGGTGTGTCAGACCTGTCGGTTACGGTGGTGATGCCACGTCCTGCTGTGGTGTTAGACTGTTGCATACATGTGGGCTGACAGGTGACTGTTCTCAGTGCCACTTGTACTGTGGTGTCAGACCCACTTGCATTGTAGGCAGGATGCGGTGCTGGGCCGCATCGCTGCTTGCGGTAACTGATGTTGTTCCCGCGTTCTTGTTCTAGTCAAGATGCATGCGGGATGCGGTGCCGTGCCGCATCGCCACTTGGTGACTGTTACTATTGTCCAGATCCCTTGTCGTGACGAAAATGTCCATAGGATGCGGTGCCAGGCCGCATCGCTATGCGTAACATTCGTTCTCGTACTTAAGGCAAGTCTTCTCATCAATGGACAGATTGGTTTCAACCGCTGTGTTTGCGCGTGCCCGCACGGACACATATAAGTTCTTGCTGGTGGGGGTTTTTGATAAGGGTAATGGTCACTCGCGGTCGTGCTGACGTGAGATCTAGGACCATACCCCTTCAAGTCCCCCCAGTCTAGTGTTCCTTCCTTATGCAAGTTGCATGTGGGAGGGATACTGGACTATGGTGTCTAGAAGGTAGAATATGGGCTATGCAGATGGCTCCTACTTTCAGTAAATCAGGCTGCGGGTCTGGTGACGTCTCTTCCATACCGGTGAGCAAGTTCCGTCTGATGCGGAATTCTCAGCCAAGGATTTGGTCAGGTAATATGGTCTACCTTTTTCTGATGTCATCAGCCACCTGTTGGTGTTTCGAACCAACCTTTGTAACGGTGACTGGAGGTGTTAGCAGGGTTCGAACCAACCTTTGAGATGGTGACGGAAGATGTCCGTTACCGCAACTTTAGTTGTAACCTCTGCGTCAGCTTAGGTAATGCTGTAAGTGCTTTGCTCAAGCTCTATGTTCATCAACTGGACATTCAACGATGATCCCTGCTTTGTGGCGTGTTCGTGTTTTCCAGTTTAGCTCTCTAGTAACCGCACGTCCTCTGCGGTTTAGGTCTCAAGTAACCGCACGTCCTTTGCGGTTACCTCGTTGCTACATATCGTTGGCCATGTGTGGTCGAACTATGTGGGATATTTGTGTCATTGTTGGCCGTATTTGGTCGAACAATGTGAATCTGGACTATGGGCAAATAAACATGGTCATAGGCATGGTAGTGCCCACCATTGTTTATTCTATGCGGTCCATAGGTTGGCAAACAGTCATAAGCAGACTTGTTACCGCTGTTCCTTAGCTACTTTCCATCACACTTTGGTGGAAAGTAGTTTTCTTTGAAGTAGTGTTGCCGAAGGAGGTCACCTTAGATACTTGGGAATCTGGGTGAAACTCGTCCGTATTCGTTCTGTAACCACTTTCCTTCACGCTTAGTTGGAAAGCAGTTTTCCTGGAAGTAGCTTTGAGCAACCGCGTGGCGGTTTAGTTGTGGGTCTTCCGTAGCTACCGTTAGGGTAATTACATTCCGCTGTAGCTACTCGTGAGTGTCTGCGGTTTGCATCAAATAACTCGCTTCTAGAGAGTTTGAAGCTTGGATGTGGCTCTTGAAGGATCAGGAGTCAGGGTTGCTAATGTGCGGTTGCTCAGCGTACCTGTCCTTTATCCTAAGGAGAAGTTGTTTGCGTTCCCTCTGTGGTTGTGAACCGAACACGAGGGATTTGAACCTTGAAGAAGGTTGTATGGAATGCGGTTTGCCGCATTCTCAGAAGCGGTTTTCGCAGTCCAAAGAACAACGCTGGTGCTTAGTATCTGACACACTTGTGCGGGTTCGTGTGTGTCATCTCCGCATATTCCACGTGTGCTTGTGGGTATGTGCGGTTATTGGTTATACCCCTTTACATAATGTAGAGATATATATTTTTGCCTTTTTTGAGGGGTATGTAAAAAACGACATGCTGTATGGGTTATGGTGCGGTAAACCAGAGAAACCGCATGCTGCTTATGTTTGGATAATGGTGTCGCTTTTGCGCTGCATACGTGGTTGAACGCACGTGTGGGTGGGTGAAAGTTGGTAGGATTTTGTCTTGTGCTGAACCGAAAGGACGTTTGCACTGCCCGAGGTCATAAATGCACTGTAGCAAGTAGTGTAAAAGTCTCTTTTGTCAGGCGCGTGGAAGGCCACGCGCGCGTGATAACCGTTAGCAGAACCGTCGCTGAACACGTGGCATCGCGTAATTCGCCCATTTTTGAACGTGATGATTCAGTTACTGCATCGCATTAATTGCGATGAGTATATAAGGGGAAACCGTTCGATTTCTCCTCACTTGTTCAAAATTTGAAAATTTTCCGGTGAGTGAAAGAGAGCATTCTTCATTTTCTCCGATAGACCTTGTTGAAATTCCGGTGAGGTGTGAGTTTTTAAACTCATTCTCTGTTTTCTTCACTACATTCCCTGATGGCTGAACCATCAAATCCACACCATACTGAGGGTGAAAACCCTGAACATGCTTCGCCGGTGGCGGCAGAAGAAGAAGAAGACGGTGGTAGTGCCCCCGGCGGGGCCCTACCGGTGCTGAAGTGGTCAAAGGTTCTATTTAACAACCTTATGACCGGCATCCAAATGCCCCAGGAGTTTGGGGCTATCCTCCCACAGGAAGGTGAAACCGGTGCTGATGCTCTGGCCGGTTACGTCACCATGTGGGTTGATTCCTTCGTTGATGGTAACCTTCGTTTACCATTGACTGTGTTCATTGCTGAGGTTTTGGAGTATTACAAACTCCATATCTCCCAGATGAGTCCGTTCGGGATGATTCGGATCCGAAATTTTGAGTACACTTTTCGTGCTCTTGGTCTTGAAATTTCTGTTGAAAACTTCCGTCGGTTCTACCAGTTGACGGTGAATACCGAGTTCTTTTCTTTTAGCCAAAGGTATGGGAGCCCCAAGCTGATGACCCCTCCGAAGGGTATTACAAAATGGAAGACCAAGTTCTTCTACATTAAGGCTGCCGCGGTTGTTGCTAACATAACCTTGCGGGAATGTTAATGAGACCATCCCTGCGGAGGATATTGCTCTTCCTAGTGCAGAGACAGTGGAGTGGTTCCCAAGGTTGAAGACTATTTAGCACACGAAGCTGGACAACTCGCAGTTGTGGGTGCTGCGGATGATGTTGACCTGGCCTGATAGGAAGGCAAGGCCTGTTGTGCGGGAAAAGAATGGTGGTAAGTATTTCTCTTCTTTTGCGGTTTCCTTGTTTCCCTTTGTATGCTATTGATTTTGTAAGTGTACTATCAGAGGATGCTGCGTTATGGAGGATATTTGATCCGAACTTAACTGGCAAGGTTGAGTTACTTCCGTGTGTGGAAGGTGAAGGTTTTAACTTGACCATTGTTAACAACTTTCGCGTTCCTAAACGCGAAGCACTGAATGCACCCCTGCCGCAAGGCCAAGGTATATTCTATAATCTTCTTACTTTGTAAAGAAGTTCACCTTTCTTATTTGCTTGTTTGATGATGTAAACACAGGTACTCTTGGGGCCCTGGGTAAATTTGAGATGAAGGGTGCCCCCAAGAAGCATGCAGAGAAGAAGCATGTGGAGAAAGCTGTGCGGGGTCGCGGCAAGAAAAAGCCTGATACTTTTGTTGTTCCTCCGTTGGTGCCGCAGGCGGCAGGTATCTCTCGTTCTCGTTTCAGCAGATATACCGATTACGTGGTAGTATCTGACACCCTTGAGGGTTTGGGTGTTCCAGGTGGTGGTGCGGCAGCAGGTGGATCCTCTGTGGGTTCGCAGCCTGCTGATGAGAACAAGAAGAGAAAACCAGAGGAGAAAGCTGCTGGTGCCGGTGAGAAGAAACGTCCGAGAATACTGGCCAAACGGACAACTGTTGTGAAACCTGATATTGTCTCTGGTAAGTAATTTAAAACTTTTACAAGTGTTTGTCTTTGTACTTGTAATTGATTAGTGTTTTTGCTTTATTTGCAGAACCGCAAGCTGAAGGGTTCTCTATATTTGATGCTCCTCACTCCCCCCCGCATGATACAGCTGCGGATGCGGGGGTTACTAAAGAATTTACCAGAAGCCCTTCTATTAAAGTGGTGCCTGAGCCCTCTTCGCGGGCAGAGGATACTGGGAAGAAACCTGCGGCGCAGATCTTTGATACGGTAGATTCTCATGATAACCTGATCTCCCCGCAGGATACTGACGAGCTGAACTTGAAGTTTGCTGATACTGAGAAAAAGAAATCTCCTGCTGCTGAGAAGGCTTCCGGTTCGGCCTCCGGGGGTGCGGGTTTTGAAGGAACTCCCATTCAGCCTGAAGAGTCTGAATTGGAGTTTTACTACCGCACATATACGAAAAACCGGGCTATGAACTATCACCGACCCCCTTGGAATGTTATGCAAGGGGATGATATTTCTGCTGATCCCTCTGCGTGTAGGGAAATTTTGGGTGGCTTGGGCACCCCGTTTGAAGTTAACCGGGCCCGCGCTTTGCCGCGTGAGCTCCGGATCAATCAACTCTCCTCCATGCTTGTGGGAGTTCCATAATGGCGAATGCCATTATGGAAGACTACAAGGTGTTGTGGTGTAAGGAGGAGGAAACTGCTCGCCTGCGGGCCGAGGCTGAAGAGTTGGTGAGGGCTGCTCGGGAGGGTGCGGAGCAGCTTAAAAGGGATAAGGCTGCTTTTGAGAAGCATAAGCAGACCGAGGAGTGGGCCGCAACTGCTGAGCTTAAACAGGTTCGTACCCTCGCCAAACTGCTTTCTGATGAGCGCAAAAGTTGGAAAGAAACACTTTCTAATGAGCGCAAGACTTGGAAAGAATCTTGGGCCAAACAGAATGAAACCCTGTTTCGTGTTCGTCAGGAGCTGACAAACGTCAAGGCAGCGAACGCAGCTTTAAGCAAGGAGAAAGCTGCTCTGGTAAAGGAGAAAGTTGCTGCTGAGGTGGCGGCCAAAGAGGCTGAGGCGGCGGTTAAAGAGGTCAAAGAGGCGGGGGTCCGCGCTTCCAAGGCCCTTGCCGTTGCAGATGCTGACCGCACCAATTTAAATAAGATTATTAAGGACCTCCAGGTATGAGTTTCTTTTTGCTCTTGAATTTGTGTGTTTATCTCATAAGTATGACTGAGCATCCTTATATACTTGTTTTCTTTGTTGTTGAAAGGCTGAAGTGCAGAGACGGGGGACCGTTATTGAGGATGTCACTGCCCGCGCTGCTGAAGCTGAAGCGCGGGCTAGGGATGCTGCCGAGGCTAGGGATAGCCTTATTTCTTCATTCAATCAGCTCAAGGATGATCGCGAATGGATACGTATTCACGGTATCGGGCATGTAAGTACCCGTTGCCTTTGCTATCTTTTTAGGTTTGCCTTTGCTAATCTTACTGCTTGTATTTTGCAGATTGCTAGTGCTATCCTCGACGCACCTGAGAATGCAGCTGGTGTAGAGCAGATTATGCAGCGTGCGCGGGAGGCTGGTTTTAAAGCTGGCTACAACCGTTGCATCAGTCATATCAATGTTTTAGCCCAAGGCGAGTATACCGATGAAAGGTCCGGGTTTCATGGCGTGGATACCGAAGCGCGTCTTGCTGCTGCTCTCACAGCGTACAACGATATATCCATTTCCGCCCTTGAGGCAGTTGATAAATGCTTAGATGCGGAAGACTATGTGGACCGCTTACGGTTGTTATATGCTAATGAGAAGGATGAAGAGGAAGAGATTGCTGGTGATGCCAAGGGTGATGCGGGTACCAGTGGTTCAAAGAAGGACTAGGGTGGCCTGCGTGCCCTTTTTTGTTTCCTCTATGTAAATGTTAGAAACTTTATGTAAATATCTTGCACACCGCGTAGGTGTAGACATTTTTTGAATACAAAGTTTTAACCGTTTCGTTCAAGTTGTACAAGTGTTCTCACTACTTGCATGTTTGAACTTGTATGAGTTAATGTTATTGTGAATAACACTAAGTTTGTATTTTCCTTTTGCGTATCTAGGTGATATGCAAGTATGAAGAACTCTACCCGCTGTAAAGCGCGGTTAAGTATACTTTATACCTTTGTCGTATAAGTATTAGTCAATTCCTGTTTTTATCCCGTTAGGGTTTAGGAATTGTGTAGGCTTTGTGAAAACCGTATTTGCATATCCAGCCGGATAGACAGTTGATGTTTTGCCATTGCTGGCCTATTACAATACTTGCGTGTGGTCACCATTCTGTGTGGGTATCGCGAATGAAGATTTTGCCAATCTGTTTTTACAGATACCGCAGAGTGGAACACGCATTTGTAATAGAAGTAAATAAACAATATTGCATTCAATCGTTCATTTATTTATTTGCAAATGGCCTGCGGCCCGATAGGTTACATGGTGAATGTAAAAAACATGGATTACATGTAACAACGTCGAAGCTGTTGTGTATTCCATGTGCGTGCGATAGTTTCGCCCTCTAATGTTTGCAGTTTATACGCGCCTTTGCCCAGGACCTCTTGGATGAGGTAGGGTCCTTCCCACTTGGGGGCAAGTTTCCCTGGGCGTTCCGCGTTAGATGCTTCATTGTCACGAAGGACGTAGTCTCCCGGGTTGAAGGTACAAATGCGGACGCATGCATTGTAGTACTTTTCAAGTTTGGTTTTGTATTTGGCCTCGTTGATGGCAGCGTTTTCACGCCTTTCTTCCAGGAGGTCCAAGTCAACCCTGCGTTCCTCATTGTTGTCTATCTTGTTGATAGCCAACATTCTACGTGAGGGTAGGCCTACTTCCGCGGGGATCACCGCTTCAGTGCCATAGACCAGGCTGAAGGGTGTCTCACCGTTACTTGTCTTTGGGCTTGTCCTATGGGCCCATAAGATACTTGGGAGTTCATCAACCCAGCCGCGTCTGGCTGTTCCCAACCGTGCTTTGATGCCTTTGACTAAACTTTTATTGATACTCTCGACTTGGCCATTCCCTTGCGGATGCGCCACTAAGGTGAATATGTGTTCAATGTTTAGCTCCTTTAGCCATTTTTGAAAGTCATCAGCAGCGAAGTTGGTACCGTTGTCGGTAACGATGCACATTGGTAGACCGAAAGGGCAGATGATATGTTCCCAGACGAATTTCCTTGTTATCAGAGCGGTGGTTGAGGCGAGCGGTTTTGCCTCTACCCATTTTGTAAAGTAATCAACAACCACTATGATAAACTTCACTGCACCTGGTGCGTCTAGAAATGGTCCCACCACATCGATTGCCCATTTTTGGAATGGCCATGCAGTGGTGACGGGGATCAGGTTGTTCTTGGGGCGCAAGGTCTTGGGAGCATGCCGCTGACAATTGAAACACTTGCGCAAGACTTTGACCGCATCTAGGTGCATACCAGGCCAGTAGTACCCGGCGTTCATGATTTTGGCCACCACCATGCGTGGGCCTGCGTGTATACCACATATTCCCTCGTGTATTTCTCTGATAAGGTATGTGGCATCTTGGGGGTCGACGCATCGTAGGAGTGGCCCCAGGTATGATTTACGGTATAAGATACCGTCTCCCATTTGGTAATGACATGCTTTGTATTGCAACTTACGTGCCTCTGCCTTGCTTTCGGGAGTAACACCTGATTGCAAGTATGCAATTATTGGTGTCATCCAGGATGTTGTATCGTACTGGATGACATTGACTTGGCGCAGGGGTACTGAGGGATTTTGCAGAATCTCGATGCATACCTCTTTTGCCAGGTGTTGGAAACTGGTGGATGCAAGTTTTGACAGTGCATCCGCGGGTTTGTTATCACTCCTGTTGATATAGCGGATACTGAAGGAAGTGAACTTTGATTTCAGTTGCAAGGCTTGTTCGAGGTAGAGGATCATGATATCCCCTTTTGTGGCATAGTCGTCGCGTATCTGCCCTACAACCAATAGTGAGTCGACGTGTGCTTCTAAATGTTGGACGCCGAGTTTGACTGCCAGACGCAGCCCTGCCAGTAGAGCCTCGTACTCTACCTCGTTATTTATGCTTTTGAAATCGAGGCGGATTGCATAGGTAAGCTCTTGGCCATCAGGGCTGACGAGTCGCAGACCCGCACCTGCACCATCCTCGTTGGATGCACCATCGGTAAATAGTGCCCATGTTTCTGAGGAGGAGGATGGTGGTGGCGTGGGGTTTTGTTCTTGTTCGCATTCTTGAATGCGATTTGCTGGTACTTTGGCGACGAAATCAGCCAAGACCTGGCCTTTGATTGCGGGGCACGGCTTATAGTTCAGTGTAAGTGCGCCCAGCTCAATTGCCCATTTTGCTAATCTACCAGAGATGTCGGGTTTTGATAGGATCGGGCCGATCCTGTAGTTGGTTAACAATGTAATGGCATGGTTTTCAAAGTAACGTCGCAACCGTCTTGATGCGTGCACTAGTGTCAATACCAACTTCTCCATGATGGAGTACCTCGTCTCTGGGTCGTTGAGCATTTTGCTGATATAGTAGATGGGTGTTTGAACTCCTTCTCGCTCCACTATGAGTACCGCGCCTACCGCGTTGTCCGCGGCAGATAGGTACAAAATAAGTGGCTCATCCTTGCGTGGTGCGGTTAGAGTTGGGAGTTGAATCAAACACTCTTTCATCTCCCGGAAAGCTTTTTCGGCCTCTTCGGTCCATTGGAATTGTTCCTTTTTTAAGCAGCTCCGCAGGGTCTTGATGAAAGGGTAAGACTTAACTGCATGGTTGGCTAAGAATCTATTCAGTGCGACTAACCTGCCGGCTAGTCGTTGCATTTCTTTCATCGTAGAAAGCGATGGCATGCGCTCGATCGCCTGAACTTTTTCCGGGTTCACCTTGAATCCATCTTTGGTTACGATGAATCCAAGGAACTTGCCTTCTTCCATTCCAAATGAGCATGTCCCTGGGTTTAGCTTCATATTGACGCTTCACAGAGTTTGGAATGTTCTTTCAACATCGTTGAGCATGGTATCTTCCTCCATGCTCATGATGACCAGGTCGTCCATATAGATTTCGACACTTTTGCTGATTTGACCGCGAAAAGTGTCGTTCATCAACTTTTGATAGGTTGCACCCGCGTTGCGCAACCCAAACGGCATTTTCGTATAGCAGTAATTTCCGGTAGGCGTGCGGAATGCCGTTTTATCTTCGTCCTCGATTGCCATTTGTACATGGTGGTAGCCTTTGTAACAATCGAGGAAACACTTCCATCGAAATGGTGCAAGGTTATCGACCTTCTCGTCGATCTCCGGAAGTGCGTAACAATCCTTGGGGCAGGCTTTGTTGAGATCTTTATAATCGACGCACATGCGCCAGCCCCCGCTTGGTTTTTCTACCATGACTTGGTTGGACAACCAAGTCTGGTATTTGACTTCCCGCAGGATACCTGCGGAGAGCAGTTCTTGGACCTGCTCATTTATCGCCTCGTTCTTTGCTGATCCAAGGTGGCGTTGGCCTTGGATCACCGGCTTGATACCTGGCATGGTATTCAAGAAATGCTGCGCGATTTCGCGTGGTACCCCAGTCATGTCTGCGGGTGTCCACGCAAAAATATCCTGGTTCCCGAAGAGGAGCTGCTTCAGGCGCGCTCTGATGGTGGTGGACAAGGCGTGGCCCAACGTGACCGTTTGCTCTGGGTGTCTTGCGTTAAGAACCCATTTTTCTGGTTGCGTGTCGGGGGTAGGCCTTGCTATCTTGGCCGGACGCAGCTCGTCCACGGACATAACTTCTCTACGGGCGTAAATTATCGCAACCCCCGTCTCGGTTGGGAAACCGATGGCAGAGTGGGGGACGGATGTGATCATGTTGAAGTCGCCCTGGGATTCCCTCCCAAGAAGTACGTCGTATTTGAAGGTGTGAGGTAGAACCATGAACTTTACCTCCTCCGTTTGTGTGTGCCTACCATTGGTGAGGCACACAGAAAAAGTGATTTGGCCCAGGGGGAATACGGTTTCCCCCGCAAACCCGGCCAAAGGGTAGTCTACCGGCTGCAACCGATCCTTGTCCTCTTGATCGAACTGGTTGAAGCACTGCTCATATATAATGTCAGACGTACTGCCCGGGTCGATGAATAGTCGCTCGGTGCAGTAGTGAGCCAGGTAGCCTGTGATAACGATGGCGCGCCTGTCGCGCGGTCCGCCTCAGAATTTTGGAAAGACCACTTGCTCGTCTCTCCAGTCATTGTCCGGTCTTCTTGCCGCCTTGCGCGGCCTTCCTCGTCCTCCATTGATCATGTGGGTTAAGGCCACGTACATGGTCCTCTTACCCGTGGAGGTGCCCACGTTGTGGGGGGTGATGCGCTTAGTTTGCTTTTGCGCAGCTGGCAACAGATGTTGCAGCTTCCCCTCCTTTAGGGCTCTCTCAATCTCCAATTGGAGACTGATGCAGTTGTTCGTTGTGTGGCCCGAGTCCTTATGATACTCGCAGTAGAGTGCGGGATCCTGGTTTTTCTTGGACTTCATTGGTTGGGCCGGTCGCAGGAATTGCGCGTCCATAAGGAGGACGTCGCTTGGTGACTGGTTGATCTCGGTCCAGTTACGGTCCCGAGACTCCTTCTTCGACGCCCGGTTTTCACGCTGGGAGTTGATTGTTGCCCTTGCGTCGGGCTGGTTGTTACGCGGGACATATGGTCTGGGATCGCTGCCGCGATTCCATGTGTCCCGGTTGTGCTTGTTGTTGTGCTTGTGCTCTTGGTGGGAGGACTGGCCTTCCGTTTGGGGCTGTGCCTTTGAGACGTGCGGTTTGAGGGACCGCTGAGTCTGGGCGTATGTCTTGACCGCAGCCATGACATCTTCCCATTTCTTAGGCAAGCCTTCCTTGCCGGAGATAGTCATAACCATTTGTTCGTCCTAAACGGATACAATGAAATGGTTGCGTGCCATTTGGTCTGCAACGTCGCCTATATCCAGGCACTCTTTATTGTAACGGACAACGAACGCCTCATGCGATTCGTTGTCTCTGCGCCAGATGTTCATGACGTCCATAGAATCACGTTCATGACGTCGCTGCTGGCAAAAATGCTCGAGGAACTTTGCTTGCAAGTCCTCGAAGGTGGTCAGTGACCCCACTGGCAAAGAATCGAACTAAGCCCTGGCCAGATCTGCTAGGGTCTGCGGGAAAAATTGACACCAAGTGGGTTCATCCCACCTACCGTTGTACCCGGCGCCGACGAAGATGTTCATGTGGTCATCTGGGTCGGCCGAACCGTTGTATTTCCCAATGTTTAATGGGAATTTGGTGGTGGTGACATCGGCGTTGGCAATCTCCGGGACAACTTGGAGTTTTCGGCCGCAGATTTCGGCCTTTAGGGTTGGCTCTGGTGGCGCTTTGCAGCGCGGAGGTATGTGGTGCGGGGTTGAGTGGGAGGAACGTAATTTCGTCCTCCCGGTCTACTGCTAGTAGCATGAGATTCCCCGCAGTATGTATCGTCGTCCGGATCGGTACGGCCCTGCCCTTCATGGTGGGACTGAGGTCCCAGCCGGCTCTGGATACCGGGGCCGTGGTGGGCTGTAGACTGCCGCCTAGTTTCGCCATAGGGGCCTAGGCGGCTATGTATAGGGCCCCTGCGGCGGGACCCATATGAGGAATCATCCTCATCAAGTGTGCGGACGTTGCAGTAAGAGGAACCGCGGTCTTCGTGCCTACTCCGAGAGGCTGGATGTGTGGGGGCGCTGCCGTCATATTGTAAAATACGACCTACAGGTGTATGTGGTGCCGGGGTAGGCCCCACAGGTACTTGCGCTTTTGCGCAAGCTCTGTTGTATGTTGCGGCCAGCAGAGCTTGTTGTTGGTCATACCAGGCCTGGAGGTTCATGCCTGGAGGTATCACAGAAGCGTACTGTGACAGATCGTGTCCGAACGTAAGGGATGCGCCCCCTTGCGTTGATGTGCCAATGTGTTCAAGATTTGGGGCTTGGGGGTTGCTCTCCGTAGGCCCTGGGTTTGCGGGGTTTAGGTTATCCCCCGTAGTGTTGTTTATGCGATCAGCCATAATCTTGGGAAAGAAAAGGGGATGTGGAAAAAAGTGCTAAGAGTAGCGGTGGGCGCCAATGATGAAACAATGGTTAACCGGGTAGGGTTAACACACTGATCTCGTCAAGTAGGGTTAATCCCTTCTCTCCGAGGATCGCTGGCTGGATCGTCCGCTGGTTGGTTTCCTGCACAAGGAAACAAGCCGTGACTCGCAACAAGGAGGAGGGGGTGGGGGGTGCTCCTTGTTACCACTCTCCGGCGTGAGAATCAGTAATTTGCTTGGGAAGCAAAGTATGATAGTAGTAGTATTGAGAGAGTTGAGAAGTGATACCTCAAACCTGGTTTGGGATGTGTATTTATAGCCGAGGAGTGAAGGAGGATAGTTGAGTAGCTAGTCTGACATCGCATAGTCTCCTGCAGGTGTGTCAGACCTGTCGGTTACGGTGGTGATGCCACGTCCTGCTGTGGGGTCAGACTGTTGCATACATGTGGGCTGACAGGTGACTGTTCTCAGTGCCACTTGTACTGTGGTGTCAGACCCACTTGCATTGTAGGCAGGATGCGGTGCTGGGCCGCATCGCTGCTTGCGGTAACTGATGTTGTTCCCGCGTTCTTGTTCTAGTCAAGATGCATGCGGGATGCGGTGCCGTGCCGCATCGCCGCTTGGTGACTGTTACTATTGTCCAGATCCCTTGTCGTGACGAAAATGTCCATAGGATGCGGTGCCAGGCCGCATCGCTATGCGTAACATTCGTTCTCGTACTTAAGGCGAGTCTTCTCATCAATGGACAGATTGGTTTCAACCGCTGTGTTCGCGCGTGCCCGCACGGACACAGATAAGTTCTTGCTGGTGGGGGTTTTTGATAAGGGTAATGGTCACTCGCTGTCGTGCTGACGCGAGATCTGGGACCATACCCCTTCAGAGGTGGACCGTCTTTGTTACGAAAGTGAAACTACAGGGACTGTTTTAGCAATTTTTAAACTAATAGATTGAATAGTGATTTTTAACAAACCACAAGACCAAAAACGTAATTAACTTTACTTAGAAAAGATGAAATTTATACATTTTGCATTTGAAAAATATAATGAAAACCAAAAAAAAATTGAACATGAATTCGATTAGGTACATAAACTTTTCGTAGTCATGATTACCTTATTTTAGGTCTTAACTTTTATCGGTTATAAAGACAAATTACCATTAATTATCTGACCCGACCTGACTCGAACTCATCAATACATACAATATTTGATTCAGATGATGAAATCAAGTCAGAAAATGATCCAAAATCTAGAACAATTTCATCATCTTCACTAATTTCACTCGGTACCACCGCACCATTCAGCCTATACAAAATTATCATAATAGATTCAGGGCTCGACATAAAAATTTGAACATATCTACAACATAAGGGACCCATTTTGCAATATTTCTAGTCTAATGGGCTATACCCTAACTCATAGGGAAGGTGTGCACCAAATGCATTTAGGTTGGGCCACAGGAAGCATGGAAATTACCTTGAAGCAAGGGTAGTTGAAATTGGTATATCCAATGTTCATTGAAATGAATGCTAATAAATTTAATAAAAAAAATCAGAATAATAATTCCACAATTTAAGTTTCTAGTACCTCTAGTTCATGAGACTTGGACTGAATTTTCAACTGATTTTGAAGCTTCTTTTGCTTTAATCTACTTTCTTTAACCATGCAGAGACGACGCGTTCTGAGTTCCAGCTGTATTTTGCTCCAAAAATGGATTCTATCAAGAGCACTTGAAGCTTGTTTAGTAAGCTCATCAGCCTCGATTAATGCTGGAAATTTTGCGGCCCCTTGCACATAATTTATCTTTTTTTTGCCTAAATTTGATTATATACATATATAAATCATTAAAATTGAAATATCCAAAACAGATTCACCATTGCTTTCTTTGGTTGTACCTTTTTTTACAGATGTAAGATCCTTCTGAGTAGCAGCCGTAACACCAAGGTTGAAGGGTTGTACCAATTTAAGAAAGCTTTAGTTTATCTGAAATAGAATAAATAGATCTCAACCCTTTTGTTCAAGCTCTCAACCTCTTAATCAATAGCAGTCATTCGTTTAGTGACCGCACCCTGCTGCGAAAGCCTGTGTGATCAGATAGCCATAGTGACCGAAAGAACCGTAGGCATATCAATCGGAATTCCACCAATAAGCAACACCAAAAGATTGTCAATCCCGGATCTGTACTCTCTATGTTGGATCGGGAACATAACGATAATCTCAACAGCCATTCCAACAGCAATGGAGCAGATACAAAAGTTTCCGATTGCGGTTAGAACTTTTTGGAAGTGTCCCACTTGGTTTGTGCTGTCCACAAGATGTGCAGCCTTTCCGAAAAAGGTGTGGACACCAGTAGCGATGAAAACGGCTTCAAGTTCACCTTGCTTGCAAGTCGAACCGGAGAACACTTCATCGAATGGGTTCTTGGTGACTAGTAGAGATTCTCCCGTAAGCGCAGATTGGTCGAACTTTAAGGGGTCACCTTCAAGAAGACGCGCATCAGCAGGAACGATATCACCAAGTTTGATACTGATGATATCTTCGAGAACCAGTATAGCAGCTTCTTGTTCACTCCATCCACCATCCCTCAAAACCTGAATACAATCATACAAATTATGAGTTAACATTGGCGACTCTGCATATCGACATTTTCAAATTGAATTAGTGAAGTTAAGATACCTTTTGTCAGCAAGATGAGCAGTACTAACCCATTGCTCTTCGTAAACAGCAACCCTCAAGATCTGGATATCTGAACCCCCATCACTGAACTCTATGGTATGAACGATGCGCAGTCTCTTGTGGCAACCTTTAACCGAACACTAACCCATGAAACAGTGAGACAAAGAAGTGCATTAGACAATCAATTTAAAAAGAAAATGTTATTTTATGTCAAATTGTGAATCTGCCAAACACCATATATAATATATATACAATCCAGTTTTCAGTTTAATTTTGTTTGTAAACCTTTAATTCAAAAATCAAACCAAAAACAAATGATGAAATTCGGTTTCGGATCCAAACCATATTGAGAGCCCTAAACCGAATACAATTTAAATCCAGATACAATAAAGAAGTAAAACAACAAAGGGCCTTCAGACTCACTTCGGTTTCGGATCCCAACCATATTAAGGGCCTTCAGACTCACTGCGGTCTCCTTAATTGACTTGCGGACCATATCCTTCAGTATACCGTGAACCTGAAACCAATAAAGAAGTATAATAACAAAGATTTCAAGTTCTATGATTGTTCTGCTAATGAGAGACTGGAGGGCCGGAATTCGAGACTTAAGGAAGGTTAAATTCCGATGACCACCATGTCTATAAACCACCACCGGAGCTTTGCCAAAACCACCGTAGAACTGCAATTGAGAGCAAAATCGGAACGGATCTGGGAATCACAACCCAGATCCGATTCAAATAACATATAACAGAGATGGTAAAAAGAAAGATCAAAACAAAAACAAAATAATCAGTAAAAAGATCAAAACAACCAACATTTAAAAGATACCTGAAGCTTTAGTATACATCGACCTAGAGTTGGCCAGATCTTCCTCCACCATATCGAGACACAAAGACGCAACCCAGATCTTCCACCAAGTCTGGAAAATCACAACCCAGATCCGATTCAAATAACATATAACAGAGATGGTAAAAAGAATAAAAAAAAGATTTCGAGTGTTTAATATAGATAGATTGTTAAAGCATCATGTCCAAAACTGAATTTGATCCTAATAAGCCAGTAATGACATATATAAAAAGCTAGTTTTAAATAATTTGTAACAAATAACCATATAACAGAGCACATATTACTACAATAAATTAAATCAGTAATATAAAAAAGACTCTTGGGAGCAGAAATAATAATAATAATTCAAGTTTACCTTCTCAATCCTCACGAGTGCTTACCATGTAAGCCTAAAAATTCAGCTGACACCGTTTTTTAAATCTCCTTCACACCATAACTTGTAATTATCACAACCCTAACTAACTAAAGATGTATGAGCCGCAACTAAGTCATTTCTTCTTCTACGCTGCTACAATTCACCAAACCTTAAAAATCTACCAAACGTCACCCACAATTTGTCATACGCCACACTATAACCCTAATATCATTTCAGTTAATATATATTTTAACGAATGAAGGTGAAAGCAAGAAGCGAATGGCAATCGGTTAAGCACTTGAATCAATTCATACGAAGAGGTGGATTGAATAGAATTATGGAGAGGTGTGTATGAAGATCTAAATTAGGGTTTTTAACCCTGAATAGTTTGAGCGGCAATTGGCATAGGGTTTGATGGAGAAACACCCAACTACTTATACAAAACAAATATCGAGTTAACGGGAAGAATTTGGCCAAAATACCTTACAATAATTGACTGACATACCTTATTTTTGTGATCCAGAGAGAGAGTGATTGCCTTCAAATCAACAACTTTGATGTTATGATGCCATCGGTGCTTCAGTTTCCAAAGAATGATGGGATTTTAGGTCGAAAATCCTTCAAGATCTGACTAATTTTGCCGTCAATAATGTAAGGAGTGGTTAAACACTTTGGAGTGGCAAACCAAAAAACCGACCAATCAGAGCGCGCCATGTCAATCAGTCAAAAGTGTTTAAACTTTGGTGAAAAGTGTTGGCAATGGTTTAAACACTTGGTGAAGTGGTAAACTATTTAAAAAAAAAGGAAAAAGGTGTGATTGGTTGAGATAGGAATGGACCCCACCCACAATACCCTCTCTCTCTCTCTCTCTCTCAATCACCTTCCCCGCATCGGCATGCCATCCCCGCACCACTTGTTTCACCGCGTCAGCAAAACCTCGGCGGCGGTGTTTGCCGCTCGGCAAAGAGGTTTGCCGACGTTTGCCGCATCCCGCACCGCACACCCTGAAAGAAACTAAAGTTGATAGTGAGAAAATAAGGTAATGGGTGTCTTGGGATGAGCAAAGGAATTCAAAAATTGAATGCAGAGATCTGGCCGCCCAAAAGCTTTAGGTTTATAAAAAAAAAAAGAAAAAAAAGCATAAATTTACATGTGGATGTAGATGAAGGCAGAAGTTGCCAAGTAGGAAAGAGAGAAAAGGGATTGCTTGTGGTGTTGACACCTAAGCCAAAGCCACTTTGCTTTATTATATTAGGAAGATTCATAAGTGTATACATGTATTCTATGTGTATTGAATTATGTGTGAACGGGCTTCGCCCTTCACATGTCCTCATGCCGCGCACACATGTCATTGAGCCTTTGCTCATGTCATTGGGCCGAGCCCATGTCATTGGGCCGAGCCCATGTCATTGGGCCGAGCCCATGTCATCTATGTTATTGGGCCTAACCCATGCTTTAATGTTATTGGACCGAGCCCATGTCTTTTATGTCATTCGGCTGAGCACAGGTTTTCTTGTCATTGGGCATTGGCCCATGTACTTTAGTAATTTGGGCCCTAGCCCTTGTATTTTAGCAATTTGGGCCTACCTCAAGTGTTTTGTCATTGGGCCTTGGCCCATGTATCTTCATGAGTCAATTTTTAATAGTCTTGCATTTTTGTATTTTTCATCTTTCCGAATTTTGTTATCGGTAGTATATATATTAATTTGGTGTCTAAATATATATATATATATATATATATATATATATATATATATATATATATATATATATATATATATATATTTCTTGTGTCAATGAAACGCCCGAGTGTCGTAGTAATCTTCTCGTGGTGACGCTATGCCCATTTGTAATCACAATATATATTCTTTTATTTACCGAAATAAATTATGTATCTTACTTGTCGGCTTGAATTATACATTATTTCTTAAGAATATATTTTTGTGGAATCGTCCGTTGTCCGATTTGTTCCCTATTCCGTGTATCTGTTCAAGGATATGTTATAGATACGATCTATGTATATCCATTTTTGTAGCATTTCTTTGGTATCTAGTGGAGTTTGGTGTATATGTATACATGTGTTATTTTCTACTTGTTTTCTTTCAAGTGTCTTCATGATATGTATTTGTGTATTTTCACTTGTATACTGTATTTAGTGTTTTGAAATGTATTACTCTAATATTAATACATACAAATAACATACAAGGATCATACACCAAAGAGTACTTTTAAATATATAACTTTTACCAAAAAAAATATATTTGCACATGGTTATATTTTTCATCCATTTATACTTGTAAAAATATATATATGAGTTAATAAAATCTCTTGGATGATTAGAGCTTTACCCCTTTGTATCAAGACTTCCTTAATGAAGATTAAGACCACTAAACGCGTTTAACATTGTTAATCACCCTTTATTCTCCTCTTTAATCGCGATTAGATTTTTAGAAAAATTCTCCTTAGTTTCCCCTAAAACTATGACGTTTCCCACGTTATAAAAACGCGTTTAAACCATAATCAAGTTTCCAAATCACCATTATCCATTAATTTTATTTCAAACATGTATACTTAATAACATAACTCCCACATTTTATGAACTTGCATATATATATATATATATATACTTTTCATACATAAAAAGTTAGACTTTTATGGTGACTTTTTATAATAACCAAGTTATTTAACTTAATCTTGTAAGAACAAAGTTTACCAAACTTCCAAAATTAAGTGTTAAATCCCTTTAAACACTTGTTTCTTTATGAAATCTCTAAATTATATGTTTAGTTCATGAAAGTGAGGATGATGATATTTGATTATTTAAACATATCCAAGTTTAAATCATATATTTATGCTCATCATGGTAAAATGAACATAAGTCTTGAATACTACATGAATCTACTCACAAGATCATCATATACATAAACTTTAAATCATTAATATTAACAAAATCAACATAAACAACATGATCATACAAATTAACTACACTAATCTACACATATGAACACATAATATAGTTAGATTTAGTGTTTATTAGCTTTGAGATTAGGGTTTTTGTTTATGTTTAACTTAAATTCAAGATCATCAACTTGTACTTTTGAGATTAACTAGTAATAAAAAGCATAAATATGGTGTTTAGAAGTCTTACAACTTTGCACAAGCCAAATAAGAAGGATAATAAGAAGGTTAAGCTCCAAGAAAGCTCCTAATGATATCCATGCTTAAACCTTGCATTAATGACCTTAAAGTGCCTTAAATGTGGGTAATTCATGGTGTTTAATGGTGAGTTATGGGGGTCTTGGAGCCGTGAAAATGAAGACAAGAATAGGGGTTTTTGAAGTTTCAAAAGTGTTGTAAAAGAATGAGGGATAATGTTTATGATTTCTTATAATTTCAAGATCTTTTAACTTTCAAGGACCATGCTTTAAATCAATCCTCCATACTTGAAATCTTATCACTTTCAACAAAAATTAAAGTGGATGGGACCCACTTGACCAATTTCATATAGGGGGGGGGGGGGGTAAAGTGTAACTTTTTATAAAAGTTATTAAAAATCTAGATATTTTGGTAATTAACCAAAGTATGGTGATTAGGGGTTTAATTGCACCATTAGGGGGTAATTAGGTATTCGGATTGTTAATTGACCTTAACCAGTTCACTAAACTAGTAGAAATTGTATTTTGATACTTCGGATGCTTTCCGTTTGGTCGTCGGTTAATTTACGACACTTTTGCGCCGTACCGACGAAGCTTTGTCGCAAGTTGTTATTCCACCGTCAAGCGATGCATGGAGTGATTCCGAGTCCCAAAATAACTTAACTAGTTCGCTAGCCTCTTCGTTTGGTTGTTTTGGCGTCAAAAATTTTGTTTATTAGCTTGTCGATTAAAAACGGACAAGTTGTGGGGGTTGTAACGCGCACCGAAAGCTTATGTTTTGGACACCCCATTATTATTCTCGTGTTGTTTTCATGTGGTTGTTATCATTTGTCATAATATCGGAGTCTTAGAAATGCTAAATTTTAGTTTCGAACGAGTTAAAATTGTCACATTTTTAGCGAAACGGACGTTTTAGTGATTAGGGCGTTGTACCAGAAAGTTCTAGATTTTTGCAAGATATGTTTTCTCATTAGTGTTTTCTTATGTAAATGGACTCAGTTATGTTATTCGTGTGTCGTTTTTCATTGTTTCATTCTGTTTTCTCGGTTTTGCTGGCATGAATAGTGTAACCGTGAATAGTGCGCGCAACACTTTCTTCCAACACTTTTAGGACATTGTTTGATTGGTTTTGCAATACGACAAAAACCAACATATGTTTTAGCATTGTTTTCTTGTCCTAACACTGTTATCTAATGTACGGTCCAGTTACTTAATTAAATTACGCTGGTTGCATGAGATTATATACTAAAAATAGTGATTAGATTGTACGGAATGAACGGTTATTTGCCATTTGTCACATTCTCCCCCTGTTAAAAAGAATTTCGTCCCGAAATTCACGTTGAGTTATCCTCTAAAGGATTCTTCTCGAACAGGTGAGAGTACTTTGTCTTGTTCTGATCTTCACGTTCCCATGTATTCTCGGGTTCGTGATGCGAGTTCCAGCTGGCCTTTACTAGTTTTGATATGACTTCTCCTTGTCTTGTGGACTTCCCAGTCCATATCCTCAATAGGTTCTTCGGTAAACTGGAGTTTGTAGTCTACGTGGATTCCATCCGCTGGGATGATAATTGTTTTCATTGGTTGGACTTTTCTTTAAGATTCGACACATGAAGTGTGTCGTGTATGTTATTGAGTTCTTCTGGCAACTTTAGCTTGTAAGCAACTGTAGCAACCTTTGCTAGGGTTTCAAAAGGCCCAATGTATCTCAGGTTTAGTTTTCCGCGTTTCCCAGATCTAGCTACACCTTTCCAAGGCGAGACTTTTAGTAAGACTTTGCCTCCGACTTTAAATGATAATGGTTTACGTCTTCTGTCCGCGTAGCTCTTTTGTCTGTCACGAGCCGCTTTGATACGGTCTTGTATCTTTGCTATTTTGTCAATAGTCTCTTGGACTAGTTCAGGGCCAATGAGTTGTTTGTCTCCGACTTCCGCCCAACACAGCGGTGATCGGCAGTTCCGTCCGTATAGTGCTTCGTATGGGGCGGCTTTGATGATTTTGTGATAACTATTATTATATGAGAACTCTACCAAAGGTAAATGAGTATCCCATTTTCCGCCCAAATCCATCACACAGGCACGAAGCATATCCTCCAACGTTTGGATGGTTCGTTCGCTTTGTCCATCGGTTTGGGGATGAGATGTTGTGCTTAGATCCAAACGAGATCTAAACGATGCTTGAATTGATTGTCAATTCCTTGACATAAAGCGACCATCTCGGTCAGAGTTTATTGAAACATGCACTCCATGACGTGCCACAATCTTTCTAAGGTAGAGTTTAGCTAACTCCTCGGTACTGTCTTTCTCGCAAATCGGTAAGAAGTGAGCTGGCTTGTTTAATCGACCAACGATAACCCAAATCATGTCATGACCTCTAGAGGTCTGTGGTAGTTTTATGATGAAATCCATTGATATTTGTTCCCAATTTCCAAATGGGAATCTCGGGTTGCTGTAATAAGCCAGATGGCTTTTGGTATTCGGCCTTGACCTTGCACAAGTTAGGCATTTCCCAGCATAGGTCGCAATATCTCCCTTGAGATTAGGCCACCGATAGTATTCTTTTAAGTCTTGATACATTTTATCTGGATCCTGGATGTATTGAATATTTTGGCTTGGGTGTTTTATCCTGCACCAAGTCTCATAGACCGCCTAAATATGGAATCCAGATCCTTCACATGAAATATAAAGTGTCATCTTTGTTCATTTCCATTTGTTTTTCCAATCCCCGCAAGGATTCCGCTTGAATGTTCTCCGGATTTAGTGTTTCTTGTTGTGCATCGTGCACTCGAACCATAAAGTTCGTCTGAGTTGTCATTTCTAAAACTCGTACCCATAATGTTTTGACTCGTTCCTTCCGGCTTAAAGCATCCACTACAACGTTTGCTTTACCCGGATGGTATTTGATTTCACAGTCATAGTCATTCAACAATTCTACCCATCGACGATGGCGCATGTTTAATTCCTTTTGATTGAATACATGTTGAAGACTCTTGTGATCGGTGAATATGGTACGCTTAGTACCATACACATGGTGATGCCAAATCTTTAAAGCAAATACCACCGCGCCCAATTCTAAGTCGTGAGTGGTATAGTTCTTCTCATGAACTTTTAACTGTCACGACGCGTACGCGATGACTTTTTCACGTTGCATTAACACGCATCCCAAGCCTTGATGCGATGCATCACAATACACCACAAAGTCATCGGTACCGCCAGGGAGCGATAAGATTGGCGCTTGCCATAGTTTATCTTTGAGTAGTTGAAATGCCATTTCTAGTTTTTCACCCCAATCGAACTTTTATCCTTTTGAGGGAGCGAGGTTAGCGGTTGAGAAATTTTTTAAAAATTCTCAGTGTCTACGATAGTATCCCGCTAAGCCCAGAAATGGTCTTACTTCCATTGAGGTCTTTGGGGCATTCCAGTTCTTTATGGCTTCTATCTTAGCTGGGTCAACATGTATTCCGTTCTCGTTCACCACATGACTGACAAATTATACTTCGCGAATCCAAAATTCACATTTCGAGAATTTGGCATACAATTGTTCTTTCTTAAGCAACTCCAGAATAGTTCTCAGGTGTTGGTCATGTTCTTCCTCAGTCCGTGAATATATTAATATGTCATCAATAAATACGTTCACGAACTTGTCGAGGTATGGTTTGCATACTCGGTTCATCAATTCCATGAATATGGCAGGAGAGTTTGTTAAGCCGAAAGGCACAACAAGGAACTCGTAATGCCCATAGCGAGTCCTAAACGTTGTCTTAGTAATGCTTTCCTCTTAAATCCTCAGCTGATGATATCCGGATCTTAGATCAATCTTGGAATAAAAGCTGGAACCTTGTAATTGATCGAATAAGTCGTCGATCCTCAGTAAAGAATACCGATTCTTTGATAGTTAGTTGGTTTAGTCCTCTATAGTCGATGCACATCCGAAAGGTTCCGTCCATTTTTTGACAAATGGCGTCGAAGCTCCCCAGGGTGAGAAACTCAGTCTAATGAATCCTTTGTCAAGTAGTTCCTGAAGCTGAGTAGATAATTTCCTGCATCTCTGAGGACGCCGGTCGATATGGAGCTTTTGCCACCGGTGCAGCTCCTGGCACTAGATCGATACGGAATTCCACTTGTCGTTGTGGAGGCAGTCCCGGCAAGTCTTTTGGAAAGACTTCAGGGTTTTCCCTTACCACGGGTATGTCCTCTACCTTACGCTCCTCGGCCTTCTTGTCAACCACATGGGCAAGAAAGGTGATGCATCCTTTTTCTCAGACTCTTCTGAGCCTTCATGCAATTAATAATTCCTAATGGTGTTTCTTGATTCTCCCCGTGCACTAAAAGATGTTCTCTCATCAGACAGGGGGATGTGAATGATCTTCTCGTGACCTATGATTTCGGCTCGATAATCGGATAACTAGCCTACGTTAAAAACTATTTCGTAACAACCCAATTGAATGAGTGAAGGGTCGATATTAAGTTTTCAAGCTCGAAGTTCGAGTGTGCATCCGTTAATGTCTTCTCCAGACACAACTAATATATCATCGGCCAATCCTATGGAATGAGGGGGACGTCTAGCTTACTTGACTCTAGGCCAAGTGTATTTCGAATTCTATGGGGATGCAACTAATACCGACACTGGTATAGAACAAAATGAATGCAACGGGTCGGTTAATAGGAAATGTATCAGTGACTCTTAATGACTTCACATGACCCTGCTAATTCCCCGTTAGCAAACTTGATAGAGTAAGACATGTCTAACCTATATGACTCTATTTCGTGTATATGCTTAGTAGCTAAAGACACTAAGTTAAGCCGACGTTGGTATCCAAAGAATTGATACATACTGGTTGTAGAGTAGAATGTACCCATGGCAACAATGGGATTTTGGGGATTATTCATAGTTCTATCCATACACTTACTTATTCACTTGCTTGATTCGTCATTAAACATCCATGCTTGTAGTGATCTCTTTGTTACCGTTAAAATCTCCTGGTTCTTTCTTGAGTATATTTAACTCATTAGTGTCCGTTTTGTGCTCAGTCTCACCACACTGTTACTCTTGGCACTTTTGCAAGTGCCCTCATGGTGAGAGTTTCACTTATCTCACTCAGAATTTTTGTCAAGTTATTAGCGTACTCCTTGATGTCAGATTCGTATCTCAGGCTAAACCCCAAATGTAGCGCTCCGTGCGTTTGGATTCGGGGGTTATCTAGTATACAACAATCTTTTAGATATCGTAGAGGCATCGGGGGTAACCAGCTACGTTTGCTTTAATCTTAATCGAGTTCTAGAGTTCGGTTCCCAACCTTGGAATTTACCACTAGCGAGCAATACTATTCTCGCGTAAGATCCTTGAGTTCTTCCCATAATAACCTCTTTGTTGTATTACTCCCTATAGTTTGCTCTTGGAGATTCCACCAAGTTACCGTCTCCCTCAACAGATGACTATTCGTTTACCAAATCGTTTACTTAGGAGTACATTTACTAGCACGGTTAACTAGCTCCGTTGTCTTTATTTAGCGGACATAACTTACCGCACCTCTCATATCAATGAGGTCTCGCAGATTATAATCAGTGAAAGCCTTAGAATTAAAACCTGGTGTGATTGCATCTCCAAGTGTGGCATTGCCACTCATTCTCGTCCCATCGGGATTTGAACCACTTAAACTACTGGTACCATCAGTACCATCACTAGTGTCAACTCAACAACCTCATGTTGTGCAATTCCCGCAACCTCATGGTTGTTCCATAAAGACTCTAGTTCGACTTTAATAGTATTTTCTTTTTGACGCCATGTTATTTCTGATACATAGTATCAAAGGATCTAGACTTGTAGTTGAACAGATTTAGCCTACTATGCGCCTAAGAATTAAGAATGTAATCGATCATGGAAACCTCAAGATCGCATTGTTCATACATATTTGAAACAATGATAACATGAATAAACGCAACCCAAAATGTGCAGTACCTCATGCATGTATTGACCATATGCCTAAGTGGGAAAAGAGGTAATTCGGTGAGGAGGAGAAACCAAACGGTCGTCTCCATCCTTACAGTATGTATTTCCTACCTTGTGGACCTCGACCGTCCCATGTAGGAACATCCTTCGCTGCACTAACCCGTGTGACAAATACATTGATATCCCTTGAGCTCCACGAGCTCCAACAAAATTGTTATGATTTCCATAGATGTCAGATAAAATGCAAGGAAGGGGTTGTAGCATGGCTCATGCCATATCATCCCTTAGAATAAGACAAATGTCAAACGACGGAGTTTAATGTAATCATTTCCGATAACTAAGATAAGGTAAGGTGTTATGGACACCAAAGAACCAGCCCATGTACAAGAATTCCGAGAATGTTGAGGAAAATCCTCCGTGAGTGGCCAACAAGTTTTGTTTGCTTTTGATGACTAGTCTCAAACGACTCGTGTTATAAACTGAATGTTAGGTGCGAATAATACGTGTGGTCTTCCTGTAACGTAGAGTGCTATAGTAACCATCCCGGTTAGTGTTATACTAGATAGAAACTTGAACAACTTAAGAATTTCGAATGGATAGTGATCGTTAGCTTGACCCGCAGAGCCCACCAGGATTTCTATACACTACAAGTTGTTATTACGTGGGCCCCCGTAATAATAAATTATCTTGCATGGTCACCCTAGCATTCTCTCGTTCAAGCAGACAATCAGTCAAAGAGAGGACACTGTTGTCTATATACCCTCAACATAGGAGTGACCGTCGTGATGGCCCACGTGCTAACGCCCATTGTCATTATTCGTGAAAGGGTGCAACTTTAGCCGAAATAGAAATAAAAGAATTCGTAATAATAACAACTGGAGGGGCACCTTCAAGATGAGTACTTCATCTTCCTTGTCTGGACAGGAATGAAATCGAGCATGACTAATATGAATCTCAGGGACCTCGTCCCACTAGTAGAGTTGTTGTCCAAGGCTGCCACCTCCACCTCATCGCCACTACTGAAGCCAGACTTATAGCCATCTGAGGGAAAACAACCATCTTCCACGGGATCAATGCTTTAGGGTCTCGCTTAGCGACCATGCCCGCCATAAGCTTCATAATAGACGCGAGGTCATCATTCTCATCACGTGAGTCAAGTATAATTAATAGAGTTCATAGTCGAAGGTATTTTCGTTCATGGCAAAATATTCCGTACAACACATATATAAATATATATAAATATATATATATATATAGGGGAAGGTTCTATGCAGAACACTAAATATTGCGAGAACACGCAGAACAAAATGTATTACTCATTTTTTCAATCCTAAAAACCTCAAAAGTGAATAAAAATGTTACAAATGTAAGATTTATTGTTTCTCACACTAGAAATCAAAATAAAATATGAAAAATTTTCAGTTTTTATATAACCTACACAGAGGAAGGTTATATGTAGGTTAAATTACCTACATGTGTGTAGGCTATGTATAGGTAAAAATATATGGTTTTTTTATGTATAAATAATACACATATGAATGTAAGAAACATAAAATTTAAAAAAATATTAACCTTAAATCTCAAAATTTAGTGATTTAGAGTTGTTCTTTTTGTTCTCGCAATATTTATTGTTCTGTAATGATCCTCATCCTATATATATAATCACTAAATCTCATGTTGGTTTTGTTTCTCGTGTTTCACATGTAATCCTTAATGTTTTCAAGTTTATTCCTCATAGACTAACCATGTATTGATCCTTCTTTGTTACTTATGATTGAGCCCGCGTGATACATCCTCATGTTATCGCGACATAATGAAAACCCTTTTGTCATTTTTGTCATACTTTTGAAATCACTTTTGTAATGTTATCGACTTTTTTTTCATGTGAGAGCCCTTTGGTGATTGTAGACCAAACTTTGTAAAAGTTTTTCCCTGTTTCACTACAATCGGAGCTCTGATACTAATCTGACACACCCTGCTAGTTGCGGAAGCGTGTTGCGTGTGACGTAAGAAAGGTAATCATTGCATCCAAATGAGTAAACACATAAACCACAACGATGCCATAGACATAATGATTTTAACAAAAGATTACAAGTTTTCCAACATAGTTTCAAGTTCACCAACGTTCACGACGTTAAAAATAACATAGTTTAAGTTTTATTACCAACACAAAAGATAGTTTTTGACATAAAACATAGTGAGGTTTTGTCCCCTATATACCCATACGAAGTTGCGATATAAAAGACAAACCCTCCAAAGGCGGCTATCGTTGTTATTGACCTTCCCGTTTCCCGTAGTGTGTCACCGGCTCAAGACTTGTTTCCTGAAATACATGTAGTTTTAAAAAGTCAACAAAAGTTGAGCGAGTTCATGCAGTTATTGTTATCATATGAAATCTTTGCATTCTTGTAATGAAATCCTGGTATGTTAATAGCATATACGGAGTTTAAGGATCTGTCAGTGGGTAGCGAGCCCCCTGACTATATGTACCATAAGTACGTAACCAACCCGAGACAACTTTGACATCTTTGGGATCACAAAAGCACTCCAGGGTATACCAACCAGGAGTGGAGCGTGTCTCAAGCTCAATAGATCTACACCTTTTGCACCTTGGTCACTAAGTGATTAATGGTTACTATGTCATCATCCTACTTATGTACATTGATCATGTTATCATCTAAACCCATAGCTAACATACCCATAGTTTTGACATGTATTTCCCCTTGACTGTTTTGAAATAAAACATTGAAATCATTGAAAGGAGGGACATGAACTCATAAATTTGCGTTCCGTATTATGTAATACCGTAGGTGAATGTCCGTACGCGTGAATAACCTACATGTGCACTAACTTGATTAGACACTAGGTCTTATCGGACCTCGTACAAGTTGTTCATCTTGAATTCTTTATTATGTTATCGCTTGTCATCTTTGGAACAACTTTGTATTTTTAGAGTGTTGGTAGTTTACTCGCTCGATTGTTATATATATTGAATTCATAAGTGTATACATGTATTCTATGTGTATTGAATTATGTGTGAACGGGCTTCGCCCTTCACATGTCCTCGTGCCGCGCATGCATGTCTTTGAGCCTTTTCTCATGTCTTTGAGCCTTTTCTCATGTCATTGGGCCGAGCCCATGTCATCTATGTTATTGGGCCTAACCCATGTTTTAATGTTATTGGGCCGAGCCCATGACTTTTATGTCATTGGGCTGAGCGCATGTTTTCTTCTAATTGGGCATTGTCCCATGTACTTTAGTAATTTGGGCCCTAGCCCTTGTATTTTAGCAATTTGGGCCTACCCTAAATGTTTTGTCGTTGGGCCTTGGCCCATGTATCTTCATGAGTCCATTTTTAATAGTCTTGCATTTTTGTATTTTTCAACTTTCCGAATTTTGTTATCGGTAGTATATATATTAATTCGGTGTCTATATATATATATATATATATATATATATATATATATATAGGGAGAAGATCATGCGAGAACCACCTCTTATTGTGAGAACCGCGAGAACCAATGTGAACACACCAAAAATGCCTAAAAATAGCTAAAAATCACACAAAAATTTTTTTTTGATTTTTTTAATATTTTTTAGGTTAAAATCGCTACTTTTCGAAGCAAAAAAAAAAAAAAAATTTTTGGCTTCGAAAAGTAGCGATTTTAACCTAAAAAATATTAAAAAAATCAAAATTTTTTTTTAAATTTTCTTTTGATTTTTTTAGATTTTTTTAGGTTTTTTGGGGGTTTAGTTTTTAGCATTTTAGCTTGGGGGGGGGGGGGTTAGGTTTTTGGGGGGTGGGGGAGGGGGGTTTAGGTTTTTGGGGGGGGGGGGGTGGGGTTAGGTTTTTTTTAGGTTTTTTTTAGGTTTTTTTAGGTTTTTTTTAGCTTGGGGGGGGGGGGGGTTAGGTTTTTTTTTTTTGGGGGGGGGGGGTGGGGGTTAGGTTTTTTTAGGTTTTTTTTAGGTTTTTTAGCTATTTTAGGTTGTGTTCACATTGGTTCTCAAGGTTCTCACAATAAGGGTGGTTCTCGCATGAGCCCCTCCCTATATATATATATATATATATATGTGTGTGTGTGTGTGTGTGGGTGGGGTTCTACTAAGTGTGTTTTTCCTACAAAGTGTAGGAAGTGTTTTGGACCATTAGATGAGTGCTTTTAATGGTTGAGACCATCTTAGTGGCATTTTGGTAATAGTTTTCTTTTAAAATAGGGTCTGAATTGATTGATATAGGGCAAAAAGGTCATTTAGCATTTTTTTAAAAAGGAAATAACCATCATTCATCAAATCCCTCCTTCAATTTTGCGAACTCCCCCTTCATTCTCTCTCTTTCTTTCTCTTATCACCTCCGAAACCAAAATCTCCTAAAATCAAGGAAAGGACTGGTTGTGTTTTTTTGTAAGTTAAAATGTTGTGTGTGTTTTATATTGTGTTTTTCAGGCACTGGTGTGTTTTATGTCTGAGGGATGCTATTGTAAAAACATATATAACACAATGTGAAGAAACTAAAAACTAATAAAACACAACGTCAAAAAATAATTAGTGTTTGTGTTTCGAACTTCGGATGAAGGATAAGATGAATGTGACATGAAGGATGCTATGTTTTATTGTGAAACTAATATAACACAATGTGAAGAAACCGAAAACTGATAAAACACAATGCGAAGAAACTAGAAACTGATAAAACACAGCGTCAAGAAATAATTAATATATTTGTGTTTCGAACTTCAGATGAAGGATGAGATGAATATAACATGAAGGATGCTATGTTTTATTGTGAAACTGATATAACACAACGTGAAGAACTGTAACATCCCGAAAATACAAATTTTTAAATTTGCAATTAAGTTGAAAATAAATTAGTAAAATAAAATAACTAGTAATGACACTAACCTAGTTAGTTTATTTCTCATGAGTAGTTAAAGACATAGAAATAAAATAAAAGAAACTAGAGGGCCCAAAAGTGTTAAACTTGAAAATAGTTTTAATAAAAACATTTTAATTAAACACAAACACCCCTTGTGAGGGTGCTGGGATCGATCAACAAGGGGAAAGGGCGACCAAGCCTTTCAAAACCCTAAACTTCACAAAACACCTAAATTGAAGGTTCAAATCTGATCCAAAACGAAATCCGAGCTGAGATTTGTGATCCTCATCACAAGAGGGTTATAAGGTATGTAAAATTTGATGAGAATTCTCTACTTGAAATTCTCATGAATTTGGGAAATCTGGAATTTGATGATGCATGTTTGTTATTTGGGTAGAATAGGAATGATATAGTGTCTAGGAGTAAAACCTAGACAACAATATGTGAAATCATGCCTAAATTCTGAAAATTTCATGAACACATTGAAGGTGATTCATGGGTTTTGTGAGAAAAATGATGAACATTAGAGTTTAGAGGCTATCCTAGTGTAAATTGATTCATAGAAGATGATTTATGAAAATTTCATGCTTAATTCTATATGTGGTAGCTAAATTAATGTTAATCGAGGCCAAGATACAAGCCATGAACTAGAATATAGATGATATAAAATTCTGCCCTATAAGTGTTTGTAGAAATGCCTCAAAGGAGGCTCGAAACTGCAAATTAAGTTAAAAACACGTATTGTGATGTTTGGGAGGATTATGTAATGTGTAATTAAAAAGGGGTTCTAAACATGCTATGGTTAAACTCTATAGGAAAGGATACCGGAGCGTCGAGCGGACAAGCCGGTGGTGACTTGCGTTTGAAAGGCGTGCATTGAAGGTATGTAACTTAACTCGTTACATTGGGAAATTTTGATAATTAACATATGTGTAGTCGAATTGTAGAATAATGATTGTGTTGATTTAAAGCGATAAAGTTCGCTAAATTTAATAATAGGTCAAGAATTGGTTGGAATCTCGTTGGTAGTCATCGTTATGGAGGATTCTGTAGATGAGCCAAACGAGTCGAATAACCAAATAATGCGTGGTAATGCATCATAATATGATTACTCAGTATTAGTTATTGTAAATAAAAGACATATTAGAATACGAGAAAATTAGTGTGAAGGTTTGTTAGAATGAGAAATCCGAGGATTTGGGTTTGGGCGAAATGAATAAATGGAACAAACATAAATTTGCAGAGTCCACCGTAAGTTACGGTATCCACCGTAACTAACGGTGGAGAACAAATCGTTACGGTGGTTTAGTACTGTCTTACGGCAGACCAATATTATCCAGGAGCTACCGTAACTTACGGTAGATACCGTAAGTTACGGTAGAGCCCCGAAAGTTTTGTTGAATCTTTTATATCCTAGCTAATCGAATCCGTTTCAAGTGTAGTTTCGATTAAGCGATATTTCTAAGAACTCTAACACTAAGATTTGTTAAAAATCTCCAGTTTTCAGGTTTTGCAAGTATGTGGACGATGATCAAGCATGTTATGAAGAACCGAACACGAACTTTTGAAGCTTCCGCTTAAATTAACTTTGTTTGGACAATGTTTATGATGTAATCGATCTACTAATCATGTTTTGAATGTTTAAATTAGTTAGTAGTTAATTAGTATGTGATCCTTTTAAAACTTCGATTTTGTACTTACTTTGAAGTAAGGTACCGTTTTATATATAATCTTACATATTTACATTAAATCCTTATAAAATTAAGACGGGTGTTACAAGTTGGTAATCAGAGCTTAAGGTTGTCAACAAAGTGTTTGGTTCAAGCTTGATTGATCGTCTGGTAAGAATTAATTCATCATTTTAGTAGATTCTATCTTATGTAAGAAATGAGATGCAAATTAATGTGCATGGGAAGGGTGTGTTAACACACTCAAACCCGGAAAGTGCACCGAATGAGAACGGTAAAAGCAAGTCACGCACTTGGCTAAACCAAAGCAAATAAAGCTATGTTATAAATGAAATGTTTAATGTTTAATTTAAACATTTCAGTTTCAAGATGTCGAAAGGAAACGATAATGATCCGGTGCCGACAAGCACCGAACAAATGAAAGAGATAATTGCCGAAGAAGTGGGAAAGGCAATTGAAGGTAGTCTATCCGGGTTTATAGACAAAATTCAAAACACGGTGTTGTCGCTTTTCGAAGAACGAGTCAAAAGGTTGGAAGATAGTGTCAACCTTATAAAAGATAAATCGGGAGAACATAAGGGATGCTCGTACAAAGAGTTTATGGCATGTAAACCGCCAATCTACAACGGGGAGGTTGACCCGATAATATGCCAAAGATGGTTGAGCGACGTTGAAGGAGTATTTGAAAGGACCCATTGTGATGAAAGTGACTTTGTTGCTTACGGAACGGGTCAGTTGAGAGGTCAAGCCAAAGATTGGTGGGACAATAAAAAGAATGAAATAGGGGCCGAAGCGGCGAGGGCCATGACATGGGAGGAGTTTAAGACGCCGTTTCTTAAACATCACAGTCCCAAGGCGGTCATTAATAGAATCAAGGAAGAGTTCATGCAACTTAGGCACAAGGGCGAGACCATAGACAAGATTACGGCGACGTTTATGGATAAGATGAAGTTTTGTAGTGAATTGGTGACGAACGAAGAACAGAAGATATACTACTACTATAACATGTTGAGCGCCGAGTATAGGGAGTTTATGACTCCTTCAAAATACGAGACCCTTACCGAGATTATAAATGTTGCTCGAGAACGTGAAATCGAGTTGAAGAAGCAAGTTGAAAGGGGTGAACGAAGGGCACAGGATGTGAATCCAAGCCCTCCAAAGAAAGCTCGAACTGGGGAATCGAGAAAGAAGGTTGATGCTAAAGGCGGGTCGCCAAGTTGTAAGGTGTGTGGAAAAGGGCACAAAGGAGAATGTCGGTTCAAAGACAAACCGTGCCCAATATGTAGTAAAACGGGGCACACGGCGTCTCTATGCCGGGTAAAATCTCGGTTTGCTACAAATGTTATCAGCCCGGCCACAAAAAGTCCGAATGCCCAGACTTAGTTGGAAGGAGAGACGATAAAGAATCTCCAACAGAAGCCCCTAAGGCGAAGGCTAGGTCCTTCCAACTTACCGCGGCCGAAGCAAAGATAGAACCCGATGTGGTCTCAGGTATATTCACAATTAACTCAATTCCTGCACGTGTATTGTTTGATACGGGTGCGAATAAATCCTTCATCTCGCATGGATTTATTCGACATCCTTCATTTGTATTGACAAAATTATCTGTGCCCTTAGAAGTTGAAATAGGGGACAACAAAAGTTTTATAGTTTGTGATATTTGTCGAGGCTGCAAATTAAACATCGATGATGAAGAATACCTGATAGACCTAATCCCGATGTCAATGGGGGAATTTCAAGTAGTCGTGGGGATGGATTGGCTATCTCAGCACCACGCAAAGGTCGTGTGTTTTCGTAAGGAGATAAAGCTAACATCTCCGAGCGGGAAACAGGTTACTATCTATGGCGAAAAAGGAGGTAACCCCATAATATGCTCAATGTTGAAAGCTCATAAGCTTATGAAGCAAGGATGCAAGGCATTTATGATATATGCAAATGAGCCCAAGAAAGAATCACTGAAGATTGAAGATGTACCGGTAGTAAGGGATTATGAAGATGTGTTTCCGGAGGATTTGCCGGGGATACCGCCCGAACAGGAAATAGAGTTTGGAATCGAATTGATTCCAGGTGCAAAACCCGTAGCTAGAGCCCCGTACCGACTTGCGCCATCAGAATTACAAGAGTTGATGTCCCAAATTCAAGACCTGCTTGACAAAGGATTCATAAGGCCGAGTGTGTCTCCTTCGGGTGCATCGGTACTGTTTGTGAAAAAGAAAGACGGAAGCATGCGCATGTGTATTGATTACCGGGAGTTAAACAAACTTACGGTAAAGAACCGATACCCGCTTCCGAGGATAGATGATCTATTCGATCAATTACAAGGTGCGAACTGGTTTTCAAAGATTGACCTTAGATCGGGGTATCACTAACTAAAGGTCAAGGAGGAAGATGTGCCAAAAACGGCTTTCCGCACGCGATACGGACATTACGAGTTCCTCATAATGTCATTTGGGCTAACAAATGCACCCACGGCTTTCATGGACCTCATGAACCAGGTTTGCAAACCAATGCTGGATAAATCGGTCATCGTGTTCATCGATGATATTTTAGTGTATTCGAAAAGTGAAGCTGAGCATGTACACCACTTACAAGAGGTGTTAGAGACACTTAGACGAGAAAGGTTGTATGCGAAGTTCTCTAAGTGTGCCTTTTGGTTACGAGAGGTACAATTTCTCGGCCACATCATAAGTGCCGATGGATTATTGGTTGATCCGTCAAAGATCGAGGCCGTGTCGAAATGGAATCCCTCGAAGAACCCTTCGGAAATTAGAAGCTTCTTAGGGCTTGCGGGATACTATAGGAGATTCATTCAAGATTTCTCCAAGATTGCGTCACCATTAACCAAGTTAACCCGGAAGGAGGAGAAGTTCACTTGGGGTGTTGAACAAGAAAGGGCGTTCCAAACGCTAAAAGAGAAGCTAACTCAAGCTCCAGTATTAACATTGTCGGACGGAGTCGAAGACTTAGTGGTTTACTCGGATGCCTCATTATCGGGGCTCGGATGCGTTTTGATGCAACGGGGCAAAGTTATAGCTTATGCTTCGAGGCAATTAAAGATACATGAAAAAAAATATCCCACTCATGATCTCGAGCTAGCTGCAGTGGTGTTTGCATTAAAAATATGGAGGCACTATTTATATGGGGTAAAGTGCACCATATTCACCGATCACAAGAGCTTAAAATACTTCTTCGACCAGAAGGAGTTAAACATGCGCCAGAGACGATGGTTAGAAACAGTGAAGGATTTTGACTGCGAAATACATTACCACCCCGGAAAGGCGAATGTGGTGGCGGATGCTCTGAGCAGAAAAGCGGACTATGTCCCAATACGAGTAAGGTCGATGCAGCTTGTGGTGACCTCGGGTATACTTGAACGTCTCCGAGAAGCACAACTAGAAGCAGTAAAAGAGGAAAACTGGAAGAAGGAACGAATAATCGGCCAATTAAAAGATTTGTCGGATGGAAAGAACGGGTTGAAGACTCGATCCGGAAGAATATGGGTTCCAAATACTTGTGGAGTGAAGGCGCTATTACTTGATGAAGCCCATAAATCCTGATATTCTATTCATCCGGGAGAGACCAAGATGTATAATGATCTGAAACAAAATTATTGGTGGCCCGGAATGAAGAGGGATGTGGTGAAATATGTAGAGAAGTGCTTGACCTGTTTGCAAGTCAAGGCGGAACACCAGAAACCTTATGGGAAACTGCAACCATTGGAGATTCCGGTTTGGAAATGGGAACATATCACTATGGACCTATTGACCAAACTACCTAAAACGATCCGGGGATTCGACGCCATATGGGTGATTGTGGATAGATTGACAAAGAGTGCACACTTCATTCCTATACGCGAAACTTATACGTCGGAAAAGATGTCCGAGGTGTATACAAACGAAATAGTGGCACGTCACGGAGTACCGGTATCTATTGTATCGGATAGAGATACCCGGTTTACTTCAAATTTCTGGCAAGATTTCCAAGAGCAAATGGGAACCAAATTGTTCATCAGCACTGCGTACCATCCTCAGTCGGATGGACAAAGTGAAAGAACAATACAAACGTTGGAAGACATGCTACGGGCATGTATCATCGACTTCGGTGGAAGTTGGGATGTTTATCTACCTTTGGCCGAATTTTCGTATAACAATAGTTATCATTTGAGTATCGGCATGGCACCTTACGAGATGCTATACGGTAGAAAATGCAGAACCCCGGTGTGTTGGGGTGAAGTGGGTCTGCGTGAATTGGCACATAAAGATATAGTTCAGGCCACTAATGAGAAAATTGAAGTGGTGCGAGTCCATTTGAAAGCAGCCTAAGATAGGCAAAAGTCTTACGCCGATAAAAGATGAAGACCGATTGAATTTCAGATAGGCGACATGGTTATGTTAAAGGTTTCTCCATGGAAGGGCGTTATCAGATTCAAAAAAAGAGGGAAACTAAGCCCGAGGTTTATCGGGCCATTTAAAATCATCGAACGGGTTGGTAAGGTAGCCTATCACCTCGAACTACCGGAAGAGTTGAGTGGAATACATGGCACGTTTCATGTATCACAGCTACGAAAATGTCTAGCTGAGGAAACAACTTACATACATTACGACGATATCGAGGTAGATGATCGCTTGAATTATATTGTAAGGCCCATCGAAATTCTAGATCGAAAGATTAAGCACTTGCGAAACAAACAAATCGATCAAGTTAAGATCAAGTGGGAGCATAGGAAAGGTTCGGACACTACGTGGGAGTCCGAAGAGGAGATGCGACGTCTCTACCCTACATTATTCGGTACGTGCTCTAGTTTCGGGGACGAAACCCTTTTAAGGGGGATGGACTTGTAACATCCCGAAAATACAAATTTTTAAATTTGCAATTAAGTTGCAAATAAATTAGTAAAATAAAATAACTAGTAATGACACTAACCTAGTTAGTTTATTTCTCATGAGTAGTTAAAGACATAGAAATAAAATAAAAGAAACTAGAGGGCCCAAAAGTGTTAAACTTGAAAATAGTTTTAATAAAAACATTTTAATTAAACACAAACACCCCTTGTGAGGGTGCTGGGATCGATCAACAAGGGGAAAGGGCGACCAAGCCTTTCAAAACCCTAAACTTCACAAAACACCTAAATTGAAGGTTCAAATCTGATCCAAAACGAAATCCGAGCTGAGATTTGTGATCCTCATCACAAGAGGGTTATAAGGTATGTAAAATTTGATGAGAATTCTCTACTTGAAATTCTCATGAATTTGCGAAATCTGAAATTTGATGATGCATGTTTGTTATTTGGGTAGAATAGGAATGATATAGTGTCTAGGAGTAAAACCTAGACAACAATATGTGAAATCATGCCTAAATTCTGAAAATTTCATGAACACATTGAAGGTGATTCATGGGTTTTGTGAGAAAAATGATGAACATTAGAGTTTAGAGGCTATCCTAGTGTAAATTGATTCATAGAAGCTGATTTATGAAAATTTAATGCTTAATTCTATATGTGGTAGCTAAATTAATGTTAATCGAGGCCAAGATACAAGCCATGAACTAGAATATAAATGATATAAAATTCTACCCTATAAGTGTTTGTAGAAATGCCTCAAAGAAGGCTCGAAACTGCAAATTAAGTTAAAAACGCGTATTGTGATGTTTGGGAGGATTATGTAATGTGTAATTAAAAAGGGGTTCTAAACATGCTATGGTGGAACTCTATAGGAAAGGATACCGGAGCGTCGAGCGGACAAGCCGGTGGTGACTTGCATTTGAAAGGCGTGCATTGAAGGTATGTAACTTAACTCGTTACATTGGGTAATTTTGATAATTAGCATATGTGTAGTCGAATTGTAGAATAATGATTGTGTTGATTTAAAGCGATAAAGTTCGCTAAATTTAATAATAGATCAAGAATTGGTTGGAATCTCGTTGGTAGTCATCGTAATGGAGGATTCCGTAGATGAGCCAAACGGGTCGAATAGCCAAATAATGCGTGGTAATGCATCTTAATATGATTACTCAGTCTTTGTTATTGTAAATTAAAGACATATTAGAATACGAGAAAATTAGTGTGAAGGTTTGTTAGAATGAGAAATCCGAGGATTTGGTTTGGGCGAAATGAATAAATGGAACAAACATAAATTTGCAGAGTCCTCCGTAAGTTACGGTATCCACCGTAACCTACGGTGGAGAACAAATCGTTACGGTGGTTTAGTACTGTCTTACGGCAGACCAATATTATCCAGGAGCTACCGTAACTTACGGTAGATACCGTAAGTTACGGTAGAGCCCAAAAAGTTTTGTTGAATCTTTAATATCCTAGCTAATCGAATCCGTTTCAAGTGTAGTTTCGATTAAGCGATATTTCTAAGAACTCTAACACTAAGATTTGTTAAAAATCTCCAGTTTTCAGGTTTTGCAAGTATGTGGACGATGATCAAGCATGTTATGAAGAACCGAACACAAGCTTTTGAAGCTTCCGCTTAAATTAACTTTGTTTGGACAATGTTTATGATGTAATCGATCTACTAATCATGTTTTGAATGTTTAAATTAGTTAGTAGTTAATTAGTATGTGATCCTTTTAAAACCTCGATTTTGTACTTACTTTGAAGTAAGGTACCGTTTTATATATAATCTCACATATTTACATTAAATCCTTATAAAATTAAGACGGGTGTTACAAGAACCCATAAACTAATAAAACACAACGTCAAAAACTAATTAAAACATCAAGAACTAGTTAATGTGTTTTACGTTTGCGAACTTCAGATGAATGTGAGAAGAAAGATGCTATTATGTGGTGTATTTACCATGGGTTTAGAATAAAACGTCTGAATCAATCATGGGTTTAGAATAAACAGTTTCCATAAATATCTCAATTAGTTATTTATAATAATATTTACCATAAATAACTTATTAAGTCAATTACAGTTATACCCTTTTATTAAAATACTAGAGATGGCACATGTATCACCAAAACACTTCCTGCACTTTGTAGGAAAAACCCACTTTATAGCCAACTCTCACCCATATATATATATATATATATATATATATATATATATATATATATATATATATTTCTTGTGTCAATGAAACGCCCAAGTGTCGTAGTAATCTTCTCGTGATGACGCTATGCCCCTTTGTCATCAGTGACGATATATATTCTTTTATTTTATTTACCGAAATAAATTATGTATCTTACTTGTCGGCTTGAATTATACATTATTTCGTAAGAATATATTTTTGTGGAATCGTCCGTTTTCCGATTTGTTCCCTCGTCCGTGTATCCGTTCAAGGATATGTTATAGATATGATCTATGTATATCCATTTTTGTGGCATTTCTTTGGTATCTAGTGGACTTTGGTGTATATGTATACATGTGCTATTTTCTACTTGTTTTCTTTCAAGTGTCTTCATGATATGTATTTGTGTATTTTCACTTGTATATTGTATTTAGTGTTTTGACATGTATTACTCTAATATTAATACATACAAATAACATACAAGTATCATACACCAAAGAGTACTTTTAAATATATAACTTTTACCAAAAAAAATATTTGCACATGGTTATATTTTTCATCCATTTATATTTGTAATATATATATATATATATATATATATATATGAGTCTATAAAATCTATTGGATGATTAGAGCTTTAACCCTTTGTATCAAGACTTCCTTAATGAAGATTAAGACCACTAATCGCGTTTAACATTGTTAATCACCCTTTAATCCCCTCTTTAATCGCGATTAGATTTTTAGAAAAATTCGCCATAGTTTCCCCTAAAACTATGACGTTTCCCACGTTATAAAAATGCGTTTAAACCATAATCAAGTTTCTATCAAACATGTATACTTAATAACATAACTTCCACATTTCATGAACTTGCATATATATATATATATATATATATATATATATATATATATATATATATATAGGGGAGGGTTTAAATGAGAACGCTAAATATCGCCAGAACCGTGAGAACGAATGAAAAAACTGCAAAAACTTGGTCAAAAACATTTCAAATTCAAGATTTCTTTTTACACTTATCATTATTATTCGAATACAATGTTATAAATTTAATTAACACGTTTAAATTTACACGTATCCGTAAATATTGAAAATTTACACATGTGTAAGTTTTCTCATTTACACATGTGTAAATTTGTTGTATTTGACAAATTTACACATGTGTAAAATATCAAATAAGAGTGATTTTGAGAGAATAAATGAATTATTTGATGTTGTAAATTCTTTTTTTAATGTTATATCTTAATTACATTGAGGTTTGTATTAAAAAAAAATTGGTTTTGATTGGTTTTCTTATTCGTTCTCACGGTTCTCGCAATATTTAGCGTTCTCAAGATAACCCTCCCCTATATATATATATATATATATATATATATATATGTCACACCCGACCACGTAAAACAACAAATCGTGGCGGAAACGTCGGGGAGTGTCGTAACAGAATCATTGTTTCACAACCATGGATTAAATAGTTTCGTTTTATTTAATTATTGAACTCATTGTTTTATTACAAATCAGATAAATACAAATATTGTCTTTCAAGTTTTAAAGTCGCTATAACACGAGTCCATCCTATATGTAGCATGCAGCAACAATCATCACATAGCAGCACCTGGAACATATGTAAAAATAGGTACGTAAGCATAAAAATGCCTGTGAGTAACATAGGTTTCTGTGAATTAGGTTCATGGCTTTGATTAACACAAGAAAAAAAAGGTTTTATGTTTACAAAAATAGCCATGAATCCTTGTAAATAGTTTTGTTTCTAAACACATTGTTTTGATAAAAGGTTTGTAGTATATACAAAAAATTATACCTTGGTTTTGAGAAAGTCGTATATATATTAAAATATATTTTAGTTTCAAAATAGTTAAACAGATAGTATATCAATTATACTTTAATTGTTAAATAATAGTCTTCGGTAGTATATCATAAGTATACTTTGGTTTTATAAATAACATATCAAATTATGTTTTGGTTTGAAAATAACATATCAACTATGTTTTGGTTTGAAAATAACATAACAACTATGTTTTGGTTTGAAAATAGCATATCAACTATGCTTTAGTAAATAACAAGGCCAGTAGTATATTAAAATATATGTTGGTTTTATACATAGTATATCAAATTATACTTTGGTAAATAATATCACATATGGGAGCACATCAAACTATACTTTGGTAGTATATCGAAATATACAAAAGAAAATGTGATTTGGTATTTCATTCAAACCTTAGTACATCAAACTACACCTTATAGACTATAGAAATACCACGAAGGCAATTTCTATTTGGTTAAATTTTGGTTTCTGACATTCCATACAACAGGAATGGGGTGTCTAGTCCTATAGCGCTATATCGTACTACCAATCGGCTTGATGAATGTATAAAATAAGTACAATCCAACAATTAGTTTTATAATCTTTGAAAAATTGGTGTTTAAACCATAGATAATCATTCAATTTGTCAAAAGATAAGTACTGGCATGTATAATCATATAATTGAAATCATGAAAATAACGAATAGGCACACATGTTTCACCCCAAAACATTTTAAAACAGTAAAAGAGGGGACTATGTACTCACTTGAGAATGCTTAGAAGTCCTTGAGTAACAACCAAGTAAAGCTAGAGGAATCACGGAATCAAACGGCACCTAATATAGGTAACTACGTTAATAAACCGGACCTAAATCGGAGGATCAGATAGGATGAGGTTTCGTAAACCAAATGAGCATTAGAACTCATATGATATGTTTTAACAAAGCCTACATACTAAATTGAAACTTAACCTAAGTGCTTATGACCCATTACGACCCGTTTAGGTAGCTTATGCTACTTTAACGTGCCGTTCGCGTAGAACGCGTTTGGACTACCTAACTAGTCCTATGACAAGTATTATATTCCTTAACAAGTCTAATAATGTTGCCTAATCAGTTTAGATGTCAAAATTTAAGTTACATATGCTTAAAATGAATTTAAGCGCAAAAAGGGCATTTTGGTCAATTTCCTAAGGCATATAAACTACCTATCATACAACTAACTAAACGAAGTGACCATAAAGTATAACCTCGGAAGGTTATTCCCTATACTACTATGGTCACAAAATATGTTTGGTCGGATCCTAATGATCGACCAAACGGGTCGGGTTCGAAAGTCTAAGCGGTTGTTTAGACCGATTATCTTTACGACCCTATATAAGCACTAAAATAAAAGTGACGATTTTTAAAACAAGTTTGATATCAAAACAAAGGGTTTTGATACCCAAGAAAAGTTTGGTTGCAAAATACGCATAAACGCGCATTTTGACCGAAACTATGACTCGTCACTACACCTAAACTAACGTGGTAATCAGTAGGTATAGTCACCAAAGACTATGACCATCGTGATTACGCTCACGTTGCGAAGTTCAAACGAACTTCGTGTTGACCATTGACCGGTCAAAGCAGAAAGTCAAACACTGTTTGACTTTCACGCTTGAAAAGCAATAACAAGCACGAAAGAAACTTACAAGAGGTCCAAGCTAGGAAGATTTTGATCTAGAATGCTCAGGTATGAAGCTAATGCTTCAACTTAGAACATAAATCAGATCAAGTGTGAAGATTACAAATGAAACATGGGGGTATTTATAGATTTCGTAGAACCGTTAGGATCGTTTCTTGAAATACGAGCTTCAATCTTGGTGTTAGACCCAGTTTAGGCTCAAAACAACTTCTTTTCACGTAATATGGCAAGTGATTTCAGTAGATGTGAAAAAGATGTGCGGAAATGGAAATCAGACTTTCAAGAAACAAGACCTACAGAATTATCAAGTTTATATCACTTTGAAACAAAATGGTTTACAAGGTGATTGAAAGATTATTATCTAATACAAACGAATCTTGAATTCTGTGGGGGAGAGAACAATGGAGTTTAGATGTATGTGTGAATGCTAAGCTTCAAACTCACTTTGCTTCTCTTGGTTGAGCCTTCTATTTATAGTCAGCTTGTATGAATAAACAATAGTTTATTCATACAATAATTCCTGCAAAAAGTAGCCAATTGACATATTCATTGATTCCAACGTTCAAGTTGCCTTTTTCATCATGATATCATTTAATGTCAACTTTCTTCGGTAATTGTGGCAGGACAGAGCCAATTTCAGACAAGTGGGTTGTTTCATCAGAAATTCTGATAAACCACTTCATCAGAAATTCTGATGAACAAATCATCAGAAAATCCTTGATGATCAGAATCGTCAGATACTGATGATATTTCATCAGAAATATCATCAGATCCATCAGAAATGACCTCTTCTGATAATCCAATTTAGCTCTTGATCAACTTGTAATTCTTTGAAGTAGATGCTGTGCTTTCCAGTTGTCCCATCTGATCTTCTTTTTCTAGTTCGTGATCTTCTTTTTCTAGTTCGTGATCTTCAGGACTGTGATCTCTTCATAGATACAGTTGATTGTGATTTTCTTCAATACTTACACATAAAGTTTCCTAACAGTTTCCCCCTAAGTATTGTAAGTAAAAGAACTACCTCTATGTCAAACATAAACAACTTTCTTTGTAAAAGAAATTCAAAAACAACTAAGTTCAGAAACATAAAACATAGTCAAACCAACCATACATCAGACAAATTTAAAACTTTGTTCAAAAACAGGAATTTCATCTTATCAATTCATTTAATTGATCTTCACTCCACTTCTGTATTTGTCTCCTGGTTTCAGTCTTTTCTTGTAATCAATAGCCTTTTGAGTTGCTTTGTACATCTCTTTATACCATCCTCTTGCTTCCATCCAATTTACAATGCACTCTTCAATTGTTTTTCTCAGCTTTTCATTGTTCTTTCCCTTCTTTTTGAGCTGCTCTTGTTTTTCATTCATGCAGTTTCTTATATATTTTAGTGTTTGATTTGAATACCTGCATACTTCACTGATTCTGAACAGAGCTTTCTCTTCATTTGCATCTTTGAAGACTACACACATTTCTGGTTGATCAAAGATTGCTCCGGTTCTTACTGGTTTAGAAGAGATTTCAGCTGGAATTGAAGTGTTTGGAGGCGGTATTAGCACTTTGTTGCTGTACTCAAAATTGATACATAGATCAAAGTCTGCCAGTGCAGCCCTTTTGTATAACTTTGCTCCTGCACTTTTGAGACTTTCAAGGGCTCTTCTGATTATAACTGAATTACCTTTCATTTCATCAATGATATTCTTCATTTTGACTATTCCCAATGGGTGAATATCATCAGCCAGATTTGCATCAGTAAGCTTTTGTTGACTGTTGTCTTTTCTGATCAAGGTATACTTGTTTTGTGCTTCATTGCCTAGGATGCCTCCTCTAGTGGTCATTGTATCAATTCTTTCAATTGATACTATTGGATTGGTCATATGCTTGTGTAAAATTACCCAACCTCCATTATTTCTGTTTTCAACAATACCTTTGCTTATTGGAGAGAGTGGTTTCTTTGGGTTGTCTTCTGGACCTTTCCAATAGTAACTCTTTAGATGTTCTTCAGGGTACATTATAGTGTGTAAATCACCTTTTACCACATCCATTTCTCTGATGTTCCCTTCTGAATCTTCTATCATTTCTTTTCTTGGCCTTTTTGAGGAAGTCACTTCATGTTCCATTCTTCTCTTTTCTTTTGTATCCATCATTTTGCTCAACTCTGTTTCTCCAGTGATGGTTGTAGAAACTGGTTGTACTGGAACATGATCTTTTGGTTGTACCCTTGATGTGTCTGGCTTTGAGACATTTGGTGGAGGACCCATGGGTATCTTTTGTTTATCTTGAGGTGGACCCATGGGTTGCTTCTGTTTTTGAGCTGTTGAGGTTTCTGTTTGTTTGGTTTGACTTTGTTGAACAGTTTCTGGTTGTTGTTGAGAAGTTTCTGATCTTTTTGCTTGTTTTTCTTGTGGAATTGGAGCTTTCAGTTCATGAAAATCAATATTTGCTAGTCTGGCAACATTATACTGCAATCTCTTAACTAACAGATGAACATTAGTAAGAGCTTGAGTATTTGTTTCCTCTTGTTTCTTCATTTTCTGGAACTCTTGATTTTCTTGATTTCTTTGTGCAGCTAATTCCGTCAACAGTTTCTCAAAAGCCTTAGTCATGCTGCTATTGTTGGCTCTGAGGAACTGTATTTCTTCAAGAAGCTTCCTTGAACTTGAGCTTTCTCCTACAGTTGCACTCTCAGCCATCTTTTTCTTGATATCATTCAGTTCCTTGATAGCTTTCTCAATTTCTGATGAGCTTTCTTTTTTTCTGATTATTTTTTTTAAATTGTTGAGAGTTACAGTATTGTCTTCAGTTTGCTTCTGCACAACTTTGACAGTTTCTGACAAAAACTTGATTTCTGACTTTTGATTTCTGATTTCTCTTAGTATTAGATCAAGTTTTTCTTCTGTTGCTGTTTTCACAGTTGCAGCTTCACCTTCAGGTTCTTTTTGAAATTGTTTAGGTGACATAGATTGATGTTCTTGGGAAATTGGAAAAACAACAGATGTTTCTCTTCTATCACCAGCAGAAAACACATTCTCTGCTGTTTTAAGGTTAAAAGGATTGGACGAATCCAAATTCCCTATATCCTTACCAGAAAATTGAAACATATTCAAATTCTGGGTTTCCTCATACCCTTGAACCTTTTCAGGTTCTCCATGAGTTGTTGAGAAACTTTTTATTTCTCATCCAGGTTTCCTTGATCAGCATGCTGATCTCCACCTGTTGTTACTACATTTTCCTCCTCAGAATCTGATTCAGAATATGAGTCTTTTGTTTTACTCACATCTTGTTTTGAAGAAATAGTTTCTCTAAGTAAGATTTCATGTTTTCCTTGAATTGATTCATCAGAATCATTCTCAGAATCATAAAATATGTTTATTTTAGACTGTTGTGCACCTGTTTCTCCAATGTGTGAGTCTTCAGCATGATGTCCTTCAGCCACAAGATCCATATTGATATCTTTATTAGCTAGATGAGGATCAGATTCATCCTCCTGTTCCATTCTTGGTGTGCTTGACTCCTGTGCATCATGCTCCATAGGGGACACTTGTTCAAAAACTCCCTTGCTCTGTGACTTTTTGTTCAACATTTTCAGGTATTCTGCTCTGTATGGTGATTCTTCTGGTATCATACTCATCAATTTTTCTGTCAGAGCAGGTACATCATAATCTGACTTCCAAGACCCTGCAGCATTCCAAGGTTTCATAATTTCTGTCTTCCACATATTTTCTGATGCTGGGATTTCCATGTTTCTTTTCAGAAAAGCATCAGAAATTATGATTGATAGAAATCTTGGAAAGGGTAGGTGTGAATCTATTCTTCCATCTCTGGTCAGAATTGATCTTCTGATCAGAATAAATATTTCTGCTCCATAATCAATGTTCAATCCATTAATTAGACTGAACATGATTGTTAGAATGTTCATATTTATCTGATCTGTACCTCCAATCTTTGACGATAAACACTTGTTCAGAATTTCCATTAAAACTTGCCAGAAGGCAGGTAGCTTGTTTCTCTTGAATTTATTGATTGTTGAAATCTTTGTTTTGTATCCCATTACAGCATCAAGTTGTGAAAACATATCTTCTCTTTCTGGTGACTTTTCAAAGTTCTGATGTAAGGGTAGCTCCAAACATTCCCTTATATTTTCTGGTGAAATTTTAATGAAGATATTTTCCCATACATGTGCTGTTAGCTCAGTTTGACTTAAGATTTTGAGAGTTTTTACTACTTGTTGTATGAGTTCTTGTGGTACCTCTCTGGTCTTTGTAAGAGCTTGAGCTAACGGGCATCTTGTTAGAAATTCAATGAGAATTTGACACTTCGTATCATACTCTTCGATGTTATCATTCATTGCTTCATTGTTGCTCTTTAGTGGAAGAAATTCATCTTCAGTGATGAAAGGAACTGAGTGTTTAACTTGAGGTTTGTTGATGTTGACAGCAGCCATTGAGAATTTGGGTTTTGTGTTTGGAAAAGGGTTTTAGGGTTTTGAATTTGAAGGTTGAAGATGGAAGACTCTGTTTTGAATGAGGTATTTATAGGGTGTGTAGACAGATATTTTTGAGTGTTTGTCGTGGGTTGTTTGAGTTTAAGAGGATTAATGACACCTTTATGATGTTTTAATCCTTTAAGGAGACAACCGTTTTTGAAAAACCTTTGATTTATCTCTAATTTAATGTATATCTTTTTAAAGATACTTAGAGATTTCAAAGATTTTGCAGATAAACACTAGTTTCCAACTTGCACCTTTTCTCTATGTGGGACCCCTTTTTGAAAGGTCCAATCGAAACCCTTTGTGTGTCTCCCAGATATTTCTCATAATGATATATATATATATATATATATATATATATCATCAGAATTTTTTTTTTTAGATGAGAGGGAATAAGTAGAGTTCTGAGATTTTACTTACATTGTAGTTTTGCAGTTCTGAACTCCACACCTTTGTTCTGATATACCAGAGGTATTTTATAGCTTGTTCCAGTCCTCAGAAAAAAAATTTAGAAAGAAACTCTTTCTTAAAAATTTGGATTTTTATAAATTCAATTAAATCTGATTCAAAGAATTGTTTTTCTGATGATATGTTAAACTTTCTGGTTTTTCAAAACAAAGTATTATTTTCTGACTTGTTATCAGAATTTTCATTGTTTTCTGGTGAATGATCAGTTTTTCTGATTGATCATCAGATTTTGAGTTCTACTAACTTCTGTCAGTATTCATGTGTAATTCACCAGAATTTCTTTGATTTTATCAGTCAATTTGTATTAGTTCCCCCTAGATCTATTTACCAATAAAAAATTTAAAACAAACCTGTTGAAAGAAAACATAAAACAAACATGTTAAACGAAAACATAAAACTTAAAACAAAGAAAACTACTCCTCCTCCTCCTCTAACACATTGAACATGCACTTCACATATAACCAAAGACTGGTTACACGTCCGGTGTGATTCTTTTCCGACGTCAAGGTGGCTTCACTAATGTTTTCTTGAAGTACCATCTCAGCTCTTGAGTAGCAGCTTCTCACTCCTCCAAAGTTGAGCTGACTAGTGATTACCTTGGTAACAAATCGTGGGTAGATCAGAAAGGGTTGACGGTCGTGGATGTTTGCTTCTAAGTCTCTCATTAGAAACTTAGCATAGTTGAAAGGTTTTTCTTGTATCACAGCATGCACCACTTCCATCATCCTATTCGACAGCTCATTGAAGTGTCCACTTTTCTTCGAAAAGCAGACACTTAGCTGTGTTACCAAAAACTAGAAAGGTGGTATAAAACCAGACTTGCTAATGGCCCTTGACGAGTTAAGTGTGTGATAGCCCATTTCAGTCAAGGTTTGTTGCACATTTGATATTTCCGGAAGTTGGATTTCATGAACATCACCAAGTTTGAGGACTTTTCTGATCGTTTCTTCTTTTAGAGTAATTTTTACTCCCATAACCTCACTTTCAATCCACATGGAAGTACCACCAAAAATGATTTGAGAGTTCCACCAGAACTCTTGGAGAAGTTCTGGATATATGGTGACATGTGATGACACAGCAAAGCCTAAAGGACTTCGCATGATCATATTGTACACAAACCTGCAGTCCTCCCATGCAGGTCCTTCCAAGTTGGATCTTAATCTAAGATTGTGAAGTCTGTGAAACGGAAGAGGGAATTGAGTGGCTTTCATCAATTTTGGGCGACCCATTTTTTATAAGGAAAAATACTGTTGAAAAGGCTTTTGAAGAGCTGGTTTTTGTTACAAATGTTCTTTTCAGGTTGTTAATATTTATAGGTGAAAGTGATGTTAACAGCCAACCTTTTTCTCTTCAATTAAGAAGATATCTATCCCAGTGAATGTAACAGTGAGTGTAACAGTGATTTTGACAGTCTATCAAGCCCCATGTGTGAGTAAGCATTTAATGACTAGGCATCTATTTTAATAGCTCCTAATGATTCTAGTGCCTACGTGTCACATTTAAGTTCCTTATGAAGAAATGACTTTGCATGCAAAAAAAATGAAATTCAATAAACTGAAAAGAAAATGAGACGGTTGATTGTTACAGCTGTATGAAACTTCATCGGTATGCATGTTACTTTTCCCCCTTTTTGTTTTTTTTATTAAAATAAAACAACAACAAAAAAAACACGAAAATAAGTAATTACAATCTGTGGAATGTGCATGAGGATGAAAAAAAAATTCTGATGTTCCAACGTAGTTTCTGATTTTATATCAGAACTTCTGGTAAATTTTCCCAGAGTTTCTGATATTTTCTCAGATTATCTGATAATTATTGACTATTTATCATATTTTTCTGATGTTCCATCAGATTGATGGATTGTTTTATCAGAAGCTAGTTGATTTGTTCTATGAGTATCAGAATTTTTTTGTTTAACAAGTTGGTCTTCAATTTGTGTTTTTGTGTTTTCTGAGAAATCTTCATCATTTAGATTGACCATGCCTAGTTTGCTGATTAAAAAATTGTGTCTCTTTTCATCAAGAGGTTTTGTAAAGATATCAGCAATTTGATTTTCAGTTGGAACAAAATACATTTCAATGTTACCTTTCTCCACATGATCTTTTTTGAAGTGGTATCTGACATCTATGTGTTTGGTTCTTGAGTGATGAACAGGATTTTCAGTTATTGCAATGGCACTCTTTGAGTCACATAGAATTGGAATTCTTGTCAGAGTTACTCCATAATCTTTCAGTTGAGTTTGCATCCACAGCACTTGTGAACAACAACTTGCTGCTGCTACATATTCTGATTCTGCTGTTGATGTGGCAACACAGTTTTGTTTCTTGCTCGCCCAACATACCAATTTTTCTCCCAAAAGTTGACAGGCACCAGATGTGCTTTTCCTGTCAATTTTGCACCCTGCATAATCTGCATCTGTGTATGCAATTAATTCAAGGTTTGTATCCTTTGGATACCAGAGACCAATTTCTGATGTGCCTTTGAGATATTTAAAAACCCTTTTTACAGCTTTCAGATGGGATTCTTTAGGATCACATTGATATCTGGCTAGAAAACATGTTGCAAACATGATATCTGGTCTGCTTGCAGTTAAATAAAGCAGTGATCCTATCATCCCTCTATAGGTTTTAATATCAACACTTATACCATTTTTATCAGAATCTAACTTGTTCCCTGTTGCCATGGGAGTTTTTGAAACAGAACAGTTTTCAAGAGAGTATTTTTGTAGAATTGTTTTCACATATTTTAATTGACTCAAAAATATTCCATCAATTCTTTGTTTTACCTTAAACCCTAAGAAAAAGGTTAACTCACCCATCATACTCATTTCAAAGTGGCTGGTCATCAATTTTTGAAATTTGTCACAAAATTTTTCATTTGTTGATCCAAATATAATGTCATATACATATATCTGGACCAGTAAAGTATGACCTTTGTGTGTTTTGAGAAAAAGAGTGGTGTCAATAGTTCCTTTGGTAAACCCAGAATTGAGTAAGAAGTTTGATAAAGTTTCATACCAGGCTCTAGGAGCTTGCTTCAATCCATACAAGGCTTTGTTTAATCTATAAACATGATTTTGAAATTTTGGATCAACAAAGCCTTCTGGTTGATGCACATAAACTTCTTCCTCAATTTTACCATTCAGAAAAGCTGATTTTACATCCATTTGATAAACTTTTAAATTCTTAGATGCAGCATAAGCAAGAAAAATTCTTACAGCTTCTAACCTAGCTACTGGTACAAAGGTTTCGTCATAATCAATACCTTCTTGTTGACAGTAACCCTTGACCACTAACCTTGCTTTGTTTCTGGTGATTATGCCGTTTTCATCAGATTTGTTTCTGAACACCCATTTTGAGCCTATGACAGATTTGTCTTTTGGCTTGGGTACCAGATCCCATACCTTGCTCCTTTCAAATTGATCAAGCTCTTCTTGCATGGCTTGAATCCAGTCTGGGTCATTTAGAGCTTCCTTGACAGATTTGGGTTCTATCTTGCTTAAGAACCCAGAGAATGCACACTCATGTGCAGTGGCAGATCTTGTTCTGACACCATCTGCAGGATTGCCTATGATGTCAGAATGAACATGTCCTTTGATCCATCTTAACTTGTTGTGAAATGTTGTTGGTTCTGATGGATTTGAACTTTCCCCCTGATCAGGTGCTTCATTTGTCTGAAAAGTATCAGCAATCTGGATTTCTGATGTACTACATACTTGATCTGCAGGGTTAGAACATGAATAATCTTTTGATTTATTTTTGTAGGCATTATCATGTTCTAGGAAATCTTCATTTAACATTTCAAAGAGATGTTCATAATTTTCTTGTTTGTCAAAAAAGTTTATTTCTTTTATGTACTCATCAGAAACCTCTGTTTCTGATGAGTCATCAAATGAGACATACAAACTTTCTCTGATGGTCCTGGTGTTGAGAATAAAAACTCTGTATGCTTTTGAGGACAAAGAGTAACCAAGAAAAATGCTTTTTTCTGCTTTTCTGTCAAAATTTTCAAGGCTTTCAAAATCATTAAAAACAAAACATCTACAACCAAATGTATGCAAAAATTTTATACTAGGTATTCTTCCATTTATAATGTTGTAAGGAGTTTTGTTGTGCCTTTTGTTGATTATGGATCTGTTTTGTGTAAAACATGCATTCGCTATAGCTTCTGCCCAAAAGTGAGTGGGCAATTTAGCATAAGCTAGCATGGTTCTAGCAGCTTCTACCAAGGTCCTATTCCTTCTTTCAACCACACCATTCTGTTGTGGTGTTCTTGGAGCAAAAAAATCATGAGAAATTCCTTTACTTACTAGGAAATTCTCAATTTTTTCATTTTTAAATTCTGTTCCATTGTCTGACCTGATCCTTCTCACTGTTAGTTTTAACAGATTTTCAATTTTCTTAATAAAATTAATGATCAGATCAGGAGTTTCACTTTTCTTTCTAAAAAATTCTACCCATGTGTACCTGGAGAAATCATCCACTATTACTAGTATGTATTTCTTTCCAGAAAAACTTTCTGTACTTATGGGTCCACACAAATCCATGTGTAAAAGTTCCAAATTTTGTGAAATAGAAGACTCAGAAATTGATTTGTGTGAGTTTCTTTGGGATTTTCCCATTTCACATGCTTCACAAATTTTATCCTTCTTTGAGGATATCAAAGGTAATCCTTTTACCAGACCTTTGCTTGCTAATATGCTTAGGTTTTTGAAATTTAAACGAGCAAGCCTTTTGTGCCATAACCAACTACTACCTTTGTTATGTTTTGAAAATAAACATAGTTTTGGATGTTCACTTTCTTCTTTGAAGTCAAAATAGTAGATTGATTTTCTTATCCTTTTCCCACTTAAATAAATTTTGTTATCATCTATACCTATTAACAAGCATTTTTCTGGTAAAAAGTGTTAGTGCACTATGTCTATTGACTGCGTCTTGTATCATGTAATAGGATAATATAGCTTGAAAGTGATGATTTAGCTTGAAAGTGTCACATGTCATTTCAAGGGAAATCATGATTTAGCTTGAACTTGTTCAAGGGAAATCATGATTTAGCTTGAACAGCTTCAAGCTAAACCTCAACACTATATATAGGCTTCAAGCTAAATCATGATTTAGCTTGAAGAACACTTTTGCACTTTTGACTTTTGGAGAGCTCTAGTTCTAGAGAGAGAAACTAGAGAGAGAAAGTTGTCAAGTGATTCAAGGTTCATTGTACATTTCAGATATATCAATAGAATCACGTTTATATTACATCTTGTGTGTTTAGGTCACGTTCGTGTACGGATTCCGCACGTTTCACGTTCGTTTCGCAATCGTTTCGGATTCAAACCGGTCCTAACAAGTGGTATCAGAGCAGGAGCTCGATTGCTTGATCAAACACATTGATTCGTACCAGATTTCAACATTTTCAGATCTGAATCGCAACTTTTCTTCTTCATCTACTCTTTATTTCACGTTTTTTATGGATTTTTGACAAATTGAACGGGTTTTACTGGTCCGAATCGGATGATATTTTAGTATGATGTGCGAAAATAGTTGTTAAACAACCCTACCAAGTTTCAGATCGAAATTCCTTGTCGTTTAGGAGAAATCTGAATTTTTGTGTCCGAGTTCGTAACATACAGCACTATTTCGCTTGAATCAGTCATAATTCAGCAAGGTTTCGCTTGAAATTCAAGCGAAATCTTTAATCTGTTAGATTTCGCTTGAGTAAAGCTGATGATTTCGCTTCAAGAACTGATCATTTGAGATTTCGCTTGAACAGAAGAACATTTGATTTCGCTTCAATACATAACATTTGATTTCGCTTCAAGACATAACATTTGATTTCGCTTCAAAACATTAGTCTGGGATTTCGCTTGAACAGAAAAATATCAGATTTCGCTTCAACTGATTATACTAAGATTTCGCTTGAAGCTTTAATACTTGATTTCGCTTCAAACTGATTAACTGATTGATTTCGCTTGAAGTTGTTGGTCAAGAGATTTCGCTTAAAGTCTGTTTTTGATTCAACTTGGGATTTCGCTTGAGTTCGCCATTTCGCTTGAAAATCGAAATTTCGTGTCGAGAACATTTCACGGCAACCGAGTGTCAGTCTATTTCAAGTTGTTTAATATTGTTTGAACTGATTGTGTTTATTTGTTTGTCTTCAGGTGATTCAAGGTTTGCATAATGGCTGAGGAATTCTTCAACACGTTTTACAACGCGTTTGCAACCGAATCGTCTGAGGCTACAAATGTTACACCAAAAACCATCACGAAGGCGCTAAATGAAAACATCAAGCATGTTAACTTCTACGGAACAAATTCAAAACCACCAGCTCTTGATAGCATTGAGGATTATACCTGGTGGAAAGAACGCTTCATCAACTGGGCAAAGGCGTATGCTCATGAAAGTTGGTTTTGCTTGGAGTATGGGTATGAAAAACCAAAAGACGATAAAGGCGAAGATCTTGTATTCAAGAAGTTTACTAGAGAAGATAAAGCTGAATTTGGAGCTGAACAGAGAATGATAGCATTGATCCAGTCCGCAATCAGAAACGATATCTTTGCTTTACTAACTCATGACGGGTCATCTAAGTCTGTCTGGGAAGCTTTACGTGTTAAAGCTGAAGGGGGTAAACAGATTAAAAAGAACAAAATCGCTTTATTAAAGAAAGAATTTGATCTGTTTGATAACATAAAAGGAGAGTCGGTGAGGCAAATGATTGAGAGATTCTGTCATCTAAAAATTGAATTGGAAAGATTAGAGATAAACAAAACAAGAGAGGAATTGATAGATAAAGTGATTGAAGCGTTACCACGAGCTGATCAGTGGCAAACGTTTGTTTTTATTTTGAAAAATGATGCTGTGTATGATAATATTACTCTTGATGCTTTGTTTGAAAAGATTGAAAGTCATGATTTGGAGTTGCAGAAGCAAAACAAGATGACTGATTCTTCACATCAACAGAACGTTGGCTTGTACTACAAAAGCAGTGTGCTTTCTGATAAAGGCGTTGGTTCACCAAAAACAGCATTTAGTGGTGAAAAGATGAAAGAACCAACAACAATGTCAACAAGTCATCATTCTGGATACCATTCATCTTCAAAGACAAATTCTGACGATTCTAAAGAAATTCTGTGCAACATTGCTCTTAAACTGAAGAATTCTCCTGCAATGAGCATCAATGCAGCGAAACAGCAAATGAGTTTTCTTGCATCTGTTTTGGATTCATATGAAGGTCTAGTAGCTGGAAAAATTGGAAACTCCGAATTGACCAAAGAAGACTACGACCAGATTGATCCGGAAGAGATGGAGCTCATTGACATTCGTTGGTGTTTAGCTAGTTGTATCCGAAGCGCTCAGAGATATATGGAGATTACCGGGAAACAATCACTTGGAGGTGCTTCAACAAAGCTTGGATTTGACAAATCCAAAGTGACCTGCTTCAAATGCAAGCAAAAGGGTCATTTCAAAAGAGAATGCAGAAATTCTGAAGTTGGTGAAGGAAGTGAACGTCCTTTCAACGATGATTATTATCGAAAGGCGATTTACCATCGAAGCAGAGAAGAACCAAAGTTGATTGAAGATAAACCTAGATCAAGAGCTTGTTTTGTAATTCACGATGATGAAGGATTTGACTGGAGCACAGTTTGTCCAGAAGAAGATCGCTTAGAAAATGTTCGTAAAACAGCTCACGGGAGAGCTATGACAGAAGAAAGAAAGTTTGTTTTTGTTGCTGAGATTCAAGATGAAAACAAAGACAAAGACATTGTTGAAGTCCATGAAGAAAAAGTTGAGATCAAAGAGAAAACTCGGGAAGAGATCTTAAATGAGAAGACTTACAGAGAAAGAAACGTCGTTTTAAATAGAATGGATGATATGCAGGAGGAGTATGAGATGGCTGTTGGTAGCAAAAGATGGGATAAAAAGAGAGAATGCTACTATAACAGAGAAGGAGAACCGGTTGTTCCCAAGAAAGACATAATCTTTGATGATGTTCTTCTTGCAGTCCCGTTAAGAGCTGAATACTATAGAAGAGTATTGAAAGATGACAAATATGCTAAGCAATATGAAAAGGATATCAGATATGCCATGTTATCGTGTCTGAGAAAAAGGGATGAAGAGAGAATGAAGAAGAAGGTTGAAGAAATGGTGAACAATCTGAAGAAAGTTGCTGAAGAGGTTAAAGCAGAAACTGTTGAAGTTGAAGTTGTGAAGGAAATCAAAAGTGAAGAAGTTGTTGTGAATGAAGAGGTGAAGAAAGAAGAAAAAGAAGAAAAGAATGAGTTTGAGGAAGCTGATAATGTTGGTGATGAAGTCTGTGTTGAAGAAAAGCATAATGTTGCTGAGCAGACAAAGATTGCTGAAAACACCGAAGTGCCAATCACTGAGGTAAATTCTGATTCTGAAAACTTGAAATTGATAGATCAGTGCAAGAAATGCATGGAACCGTGCAGAGCTTGTACTGAAAAAGATGAGCAATTTAGAACAAGAGATCTTGAGTTCACAAAAATTGAAAAGATTTTCAAAGAAAAATGCAAAGAAATGCTGGAAAAAGAAAAAGTTTTTAAAGAAAATGATGAAAAACTTTCAGAAAAATGTAACAAATTAGAGAAAGAAAATGAAGTTTTGCAAGAAAATGTTTTGAAAATGACAAATGAATGTGAACAAAAAGAAATTGCTTGTCAAGAAATGAAGAAAGATTATGACTCAATGAAATTAGCATATGATATTATGAAAGAGTCATATGATAAAGTAAAAGACGAAATGAAATATGCTCAATCAAGAATGAATTATATGTCTGAAACAACCAAAGAGCTTAAACGAATGTATTCTATAAAACAAGATGTTGTTAATTCCTATATTGAGGATGTTGCTAAGTTGAAGCGACAGATTGCTGATTTAGAACAGGATAACAACAAGTTAAAGAGTTACCACGTGTCGTCATATGTGCTTGAACGAATTTTCAATATAAAACCGGGTGAGGGTGAGTCTGAGCAGAACAAGAAAGGTATTGGTTCAGAGTTTCATCAAGTTCCACCACCGGGAAAATTTGCATTTTATGATGAGGAAAAGGTCGAAAAAGCTTTCAACATGGTAGACCAATTGCCAGACAACATTGACATAACCTATTCCAAATCTGATGATTCTCATGATTCAGAGGTGGTAGGTAAAGTTGTTGAAAGTGTGTTGAAAGAAGAGTCGGTTGATACAGGTAAATCTGAATCACAGGATGAAGATGAAGGAAATATTCATGATGAATATCTGAAAAACACAAAATCCGAGAAAAATTTGAATGATGATTCAAAAGGATTGGTTTATACCATGATTGGATCGGACAAATTGTTCTTAGATGTTGTATTCCCGATTCAGAATGTGATTTCAGAAAAGGTTGATAAAGTTTTCAAAATGGTTGAGATTGAAAAGTCTGAGATTTCAAAGTTTGCTGGTAAGAGTCATAGAGGTTCGTATAACAAACCTGAATTCAAAAAGAAAAACATGAAGGCTGGGTTGGGTTATAAGAAGAAACAAAGTTGGAAAAGAAATGAAACTTCGAATTTTCAGACAAAAATGAGTTTTGTTCAAGGAGGCAGTTTAGAAAAAGAAAAAGAACTTAAAATGAAACAGTCTAATGATGAGTTCTTTGCTAAAAAGAAAAAGCAACAACCACAGGTCAAAGATGTGTCCATGAGAACATGTTTCAAATGTGATCAAAAAGGACATCTTGCACGCAAGTGTCCTAATCTAAAACCTGTGGATGTTGACAAAAAGAAGATTGATGCTGAGAAACAAAAATCTGAGAATGTGAGACAAAGGTCAACCAGATTTGATTCGAAACAAACTTGGAGGTTTAATACAAACAAGTTTGCTTCAAATCAAAATTGGAAATCAAACCAGAACAGATTCGATTCAAGACAGACCTGGAATTCTCACACACCCAGATTCAGAACAACACAGAGTTGGAAAACCACAGTTGATATGACAAAACCTCAAGAGTTTTGGAAACCAAAAGTTGTTGTTCAAAATCAAAGTGTTCAAAAAGATTCACATTTTTATAAACGAGGAACACCAAAAGGTCAAACATGGAGTGTTAAGAAACATGTTGATTTGGTAAAAGATGAGAAAATTGAAGTTAAAATTGAGAAAGTTTTTGTGCAAAATGACAAAGAATTTCCAGCATTGAATGAAAATTATTGTGTTGAAATGCCTAAGGTTCAACAGACCTGGGCTAAATTGTTCAAGTAATTCAGTTAGTTGAATGTGCAGGTGCTCATGGAATTCAAAGATTGTGAGAATGAAGGTTGGAGCAGCCTGGCACAACAACGAGGAGAGGAGGCTGCTGGATCCTGTGTTGGTTGAAACAGGAAGTTTATATGTTTTCTGTAAATAAATAAACAATATTTCAAAAACCCTAAAAATTGGAAAACTTAAAAAAAACCAAAAATATGTTTTTAGTTTGTTAAAATTTGAAAAACCAAAAATATGTGTTGATTGAATATGCCGAAACCCTCACGGCTGAACAAACATGATTACTTTCATCAGATTGAAAAACGGTTTTCAAACTGTACAATATCAATGTGTTGTAAATCATGGGGGTATGTATATTTTCTGTAAATCAGTGCATGAGAAGCAGAAAATGGATGGCGAGACAAAGCTATCAGTGTTGGTTGTCAAATTTTCTTTAAATGTTTTTGCATTTTAGGGGGAGTAATGTTGTTAGAAAATACAAAAACATTTGAAAATTTGAAAAAGTCAAAAACATGATAAAATTCAAAAATTTGAGTTTTTGCGTAAAAAGAGGAAATGAACCGTGGATAAAATTTGAAAAAGTCAAAAACATGATAAAATTCAAAAACATGATAAAATTCAAAATTCAAAAATTTGAGTTTTAGGGGGAGTAATGTTGTTAGTACATCAGTAGACTGTTACAGTATGCTAAAGAAATGGAAAGTTTAAATGTGTTAAACGATCTCACCGTGGATGTGTCGGTAGGTTTTTATACATTTAGTAAACTTTTTCGGGATATAAACCTAAATTCAAACTTACTTATTTCGTGGGGAACACTACTTGGATATATAGGTAACCCCTGAAATTTCGTTTGAAAGGTCTCTTAATCTGATATACTAGGTCTTTATACTCTATGATATCTGGGGTATTATTCCGGGACTTCTGCTGAACGGTAGTTCTGACCTAGTCCTTGGCTAATACTTGCTTCAATGCTTGAAACATAGCATTACACCCTCAGCATGCTGATGAAACAATAAAATTGATAGTCGCTGCTGTTGTAAGCAAAAAGATCCTCTAAAGGGGACATACCTTTAAGTCGAAGCTGATATCTCTCTGCGTATACGGAAGTATCGACCTGAGATCCCTCGGCCCTCGCATACCTAATTTATATACAGATATCATTGTAGTATTCTCACCTGTAAGACTGATTATTGGGATTCTGGATACGGGAGTATATTCAAGAGGTGGGACACATGAATAGGTTTAAGTTCTTAAAACACCTAATTCGTATCCTGAATGGGTTGAAGTTTGTATGAAAATTTAAGTGGATCAGTATATCGACAATCTAAGTGAATTGTTTAATGCATAATGTGATTTTAAGCTCAATGGTACTTGTGACTTGTCATAAACTGATATGATCCTCTAATGCATACTCAAAACAAAAATATTGTCTGTAAATATGTTTGTACATATTTCTTTATTGCTTTATATTTTCAGAAAATACAAAAAGATTTTGATTTTTGCTTTATTTTCGACAACTGATGTCTGAGTACTGAGTTTCAAAATCTAAGTAAGCTGATTGTGTTTCTGAAAATAAAACAAGTTCATTAAATTGAAACTTGATTTAAAATCAAAAATTTCAAAAACATTTTGTGATATCTCCAAGGTCATTAGCTTGAACTTGGATGATTAACTGTGAGGGAGTTGGATTCTTTAATACTGCTAAATCTATGAAGTTTGTTGATAGGGGGAGTGGATTAGAGGATTTGATTGGAATTGCCAGGTTACAATTTCTGGATAGTTGAAATTTGAAATGCTGTTACTTATAAATGTTTGAGTGATTGCAGATGAGATTCCAGATTACGATCCCGGAAGTTGAGTCTAAGGGGAAGTCTGAAGACGAGCTCAAAGCAAGGGGGAGCTTGTATACGGAAAGCTAGGTGTCGATCCCAAAGCATGGAAGCTTGATGAAAGGGGGAGCCTGCAGCTGATAGAAGAAAAGAGAGTGATGGATGCGTACAATGTTACAATCTGAATGAAAGAAAAGGCAGAATGATCAAGACTGAAGAAGGTGATTATAACAAAGATTAGTCACTGAAGACTTCGTCAATATCCAAGGGGGAGTCTGTTAGTGCACTATGTCTATTGACTGCGTCTTGTATCATGTAATAGGATAATATAGCTTGAAAGTGATGATTTAGCTTGAAAGTGTCACATGTCATTTCAAGGGAAATCATGATTTAGCTTGAACTTGTTCAAGGGAAATCATGATTTAGCTTGAACAGCTTCAAGATAAACCTCAACACTATATATAGGCTTCAAGCTAAATCATGATTTAGCTTGAAGAACACTTTTGCACTTTTGACTTTTGGAGAGCTCTAGTTCTAGAGAGAGAAACTAGAGAGAGAAAGTTGTCAAGTGATTCAAGGTTCATTGTACATTTCAGATATATCAATAGAATCACATTTATATTACGTCTTGTGTGTTTAGGTCACGTTCGTGTACGGATTCCGCACGTTTCACGTTCGTTTCGCAATCGTTTCGGATTCAAACCGGTCCTAACAAAAAGGTTACCTGAAAACCTTTGTCACAGAATTGACCACAACTCAGCAAATTATACTTTAAGCCTTCAACATAGGCTACTTTCTCTATGGTCAAACATCCATATTTTATGCAATCATATCCCATGATCCTTCCTTTCACACCATTTCCAAAGTTTACCATTCTACCCAGCTTTGAAACAAAGTTGCTGAGTAAGCTCCTGTCCCCAGTCATGTGCTTGGAGCTTCCTGAGTCGCAGTACCAGATCTGTTGCACATGATGGTCCTGAAATGAAATGATTAGAGGGTTTTTGGTACCCAGGCATGCTTGGGTACTGTTTCTGATGAGATTTGAAACATTTTATTTTTATTTCTTCTTGGTTTTGCATCAGAAACTCTGTTATATGCTGAGCCATTAACAGATTTTACATTTTTCTTTTGAAGATGGTGTTGGACAAGCTTCAGTATGTCAACACACATACAAGAGTTATCAGAATTTTCTGATATTTCCTCTTGTGATGGAATGATTGGATAATTTTGAAAAAAATGAGTGAACTACTTCTGGAGTTTTTACAGATTCTTGACTGCATTCACTCTTGTTTGTTTTGAAGTTTGGTTTGTCAAAAGAATATTCAGAACAGATTGATTTGCAAGATTCAGATTCAGATTCTGATACTAAATTATCAGAAATCTGATGAGTTGCTTTTACAAAGATAGTGGGTTTATTTCTATTTGACCTTGTAGTACTTGTATAGCCTAAACCCTCTCCTTTGTTCTTTGGTGTGGACTCAATAAAATTTATGAAATCTTTAGCCTGTTGAAAACCTCTTACGTTGATTTCTTTGTCATTGATTTTCTTGTAAAGATCTTTTCTTTCATTTTCATAAAACTCAATTTTTGCTCTTTGATCTAAACTGTCCTATATAAGATGTTGGTTTTCAAGAATGATTTTATTCAAAGTCCTTTGCAACTCATCAGATTTTCTAATATCTGATTTATGTTTTTCTTGCAGATTTAGAAAATCTGACTTTAGCTTGTTTAGCTTGTGTTCAAGATCAAGATTGTCTAAATTTACCTTTTGTTCTGAAGTTTCTGGTAGTCCTTCAAAGAGTGCCATGAGGCAAAAATTTGCCAACTCTTCTTCTTCATCATCAGAAGAATCATCAGATAACCATGTATCTGTTCCAGCAATTAAGCTTACTTGTTGCTGCTTCTTTGCTTCTTCAAGCTTTTTCTCATAATAGGCAACATCCTTCAGCTTTTTGGTCTTGCATTTTGATGCATAATGACCTCTTTGCTTGCACTTGTAACACACAACTTCAGCCTTCCCTTCATCCTTTGATCTAAAATCTTCTTTAGATCTTCCATCCATCCTTCCTTTGTCACTCCTCTGGTGTCTCTGGTTACTTCCCCTCAACCTCTGCTCAAATGTTTTGGTGAGCAATGCTATTGCTTCAGCAAAAGCTGAAAAGTCTGATGATGCATCAGAAGTTTCAAGATTTTGACTGTTTGAAGGTTGTGGATCATTTGTTGTTGTTGATCTTTGTGAGTTGGAGATTAGAGCTAAAGATCCCCCTCTTTGAATGGTTTCTTCAAATATTTCTTCCTCTCTGGGGATCAAGATGCTGTACAAGTCATGAAGACTCATGTTTCCTAGTTCTAAGGTTGATGATAAAGTCATGGTTAGACTTCTCCATTCTCTAGGAAGGGCATCAAGAAATTTTATGTTTCTTTCATCGTTTGATTTTGTTATACCAAATTTCTTTAGCTCGTTTAAAAGTTTTGTAAATCTTTGATATGTATCATTTAACCTTTCATTTGGCAAACTTTTAAACCTTTCATAAGATGAGACATTATTTGTTCTCTTGTTTCTTCTCATCCTTTCTCCTCATTCACAAAGGTTTTCCAACTGATCCCATATTTCCTTAGCTGATGCACATGCATCAAATTGTGAAAATATGTCATTGGGGATGGCCATAATTAAAAGTGACTTAGCCCTTTCATCCCCAGCCACCAGTTCCTTGTCTTCCGCACTCCAGTTTATTTCACTTTTGGGAGCGCGGGAGGCAGGGATTGCTGGTGATTGGTCAGTTGCTGGAATAGCAGGTATATCAGTCATTGGTGTATGTGGACCCCTTTCAATGGATTGAAACAGAGCTCGGTCATGACCATTAAGGAAATTGACCATCCTGATTTTTCACTGGGGGTATTCTTCTCTGACCAAAGTCGGAGGTTTAGACATAGAACCAATGTTAAAAGCATTATTCCAGGATTGAAAGTTGGCCATATTTAGAGAAAAGAAGATGAGCGATTGATCGTTTGAAAATAGTTTATTCAATCTGCTCTGATACCAATTGTTAGACCAAGTTTAGGCTCAAAACAACTTCTTTTCACGTAATATGGCAAGTGATTTCAGTAGATGTGAAAAAGATGTGCGGAAATGGAAATCAGACTTTCAAGAAACAAGACCTACAGAATTATCAAGTTTATATCACTTTGAAACAAAATGGTTTACAAGGTGATTGAAAGATTATTATCTAATACAAACGAATCTTGAATTCTGTGGGGGAGAGAGCAATGGAGTTTAGATGTATGTGTGAATGCTAAGCTTCAAACTCACTTTGCTTCTCTTGGTTGAGCCTTCTATTTATAGTCAGCTTGTATGAATAAACAATAGTTTATTCATACAATAATTCCTGCAAAAAGTAGCCAATTGACATATTCATTGATTCCAACGTTCAAGTTGCCTTTTTCATCATGATATCATTTAATGTCAACTTGCTTCGGTAATTGTGGCAGGACAGAGCCAATTTCAGACAAGTGGGTTGTTTCATCAGAAATTCTGATAAACCACTTCATCAGAAATTCTGATGAACAAATCATCAAAAAATCCTTGATGATCAGAATCGTCAGATATTGATGATATTTCATCAGATCCATCAGAAATGACCTCTTCTGATAATCCAATTCAGTTCTTGATCAACTTGTAATTCTTTGAAGTAGATGCTGTGCTTTCCAGTTGTCCCATCTGATCTTCTTTTCTAGTTCGTGATCTTCAGGACTGTGATCTCTTCATAGATACAGTTGATTGTGATTTTCTTCAATACTTACACATAAAGTTTCCTAACACTTGGCCCTCCATGTGTGCCCATTGTTTTACCATACTAGGGGCATCCAAAACCAGCTCATAGAATGGAAGAAACCATGTGCAAAACAAAGGAGCAACTGGGTTTTAAAGAAAATGAAGTTTGCTGATCTGAGGAAGGCTTACAGACCGTTAGCACTTCCATATGGTCCGTATGGCTGTTGTTTGCTGGCAGAAACTTTAATAAGTTGACAGACCAGGCCCCTTGTGATTCCGAACTTGATTTTTTATGCGTTTAGGCACTTCTAACACCCGTCAAACCCATTTTTAAGCTCCATAAGGATGTTAAAACATGGGGAACTTGAAATATGCTCAGAAATGTTACGGATGTCGGCTCGTTTGGCTGTACGGTTGCGTTGTTCGGTTAATTACGACGGAAATCGTAACGGACGCGAAAACGATCCAAATTGCGAAACGAATGAAGTTTTAGCATTCCAATCACTAAAATATAATATTTTAATGATTACTAAAATTTTTGGATGTCCGGATATATTCAGAACGTAAGATGTGCGCGAAAATGCAAACTTATGCACTTTTTGACGCTTTTAGTCCCTGTTGATCAAGAAATTTTATTTTTGCACACCAAACACCTCAAAGCCTATTTATAAGCTATGTAAAGGATATTTAGGGCATGTTTAACTTATGATCAAGTTCCAGAATGTTCGTTACAGAACGAATCGGCATACTTTCACAGTTTGACACAAATAGTCCCTGCGATCGAATAGATTTGTTTTCAACACACCAAACCATCCAAAACTTATATCTAAGTTATGTAAAGGTTATTTAAGGTATGTTAAGCCTATGTCACTATTCCGGAGTGTTTTTCGCGTTAAACTGACTGAGTTTACGCACCAGTTTGCGTATAACTTTCCAGAAAGCGATTTAGAGCTTGAAATCGAACGAGAATTGATATGTGCAAATGATACACATATTTATACAAATCCCAAGTATGAAACACAAAATTTCATTGATTTGGTATTTGTTTGATGGCCGTGGAGGCACAGATGTCACAATATATACTTTTCATACATAAAAAGTTAGACTTTTATGGTGACTTTTTATAATAACCAAGTTATTTAACTTAATCTTGTAAGAACAAAGTTTACCAAACTTCCAAAACTAAGTGTTAAATCCCTTTAAGCACTTGTTTCTTTATGAAATCTCTAAATTATATGTTTAGTTCATGAAAGTGAGGATGATGATCTTTCATGATTTAAACATATCCAAGTTTAAATCATATATTTATGCTCATCATGGTAAGATGAACATAAGTCTTGAATACTACATGAATCTACTCACACGATCATCATATACATAAACTTTAAATCACTAATATTAACAAAATCAACATAAACAACATGATCATACAAATTAACTACACTAATCTACACATATTAACACATAATATTGTTAGATTTAGTGTTTATTAGCTTTGAGATTAGGGTTTTTGTTTATGTTTAACTTAAATTCAAGATCATCAACTTGTACTTTTGAGATTAACTAGTAATAAAAAGCATAAATATGGTGTTTAGAAGTCTTACAACTTTGCACAAGCCAAATAAGAAGAATAATAAGAAGGTTAAGCTCCAAGAAAGCTCCTAATGATAATCCATGCTTAAACCTTGCATTAATGACCTTAAAGTGCCTTAAATATGGGTAATTCATGGTGTTTAATGGTGATTTATGGTGAGTTTTTTTGGGGGTCTTGGAGCCGTGAAAATGAAGACAAGAATAGGGGTTTTTGAAGTTTCAAAAGTGTTGTAAAAGAATGAGGGATAATGTTTATGATTTCTTATAATTTCAAGATCTTTTAACTTTCAAGGACCATGCTTTAAATCAATTCTCCATACTTGAAATCTTATCACTTTCAACAAAAATTAAAGTGGGTGGGACCCACTTGACCAATTTCATTAGGGGGGGGGGTAAAGTGTAACTTTTTATAAAAGTTATTAAAAATCTAGATATTTTGGTAATTAATCAAAGTATGGTGATTAGGGGTTTAATTGCACCATTAGGGGGTAATTAGGTATTCGGATTGTTAATTGATCTTAACTAGTTCACTAAACTAGTAGAAATTGTATTTTGATACTTCGGATGCTTTCCGTTTGGTCGTCGGTTAGTTTACGGCACTTTTGCGCCGTACCGACGAAGCTTTGTCGCAAGTTGTTATTCCACCGTCAAGCGATGCATGGAGTGATTCCGAATCCCAAAATAAACTTAACTAGTTCACTAGCCTCTTCGTTTGGTTGTTTTGGTGTCGAAAATATTGTTTATTAGCTTGTCGGTTAAAAAGGGACAAGTTGTGGGGGTTGCAACGCAACACCGAAAGCTTATGTTACGGACCCCCCCCATTATTATTCTCGTGTTGTTTTCATGTGGTTGTTATCATTTGTCATAATATCGGAGTCTTAGAAATGCTAAATTTTAGTTTCGGACGAGTTAAAATTGTCACATTTTTAGCGAAACGGACGTTTTAGTGATTAGGGCGTTGTACCGGAAAGTTCTAGATTTTTGCAAGATATGTTTTCTCATTAGTGTTTTCTTATGTAAATGGACCCAGTTATGTTATTTGTGTTTTGTTTTTCATTGTTTCGTTCTGTTTTCACAGTTTTGCTGGCATGAATAGTGTAACCGTGAATAGTGCGCGCAACACTTTCTACCAACACTTTTAGGACATTGTTTGATTGATTTTGCAATACGACGAAAACCAAAATATGTTTTAGCATTGTTTTCTTGTCCTAACACTATTATCTAATGTACGGTCCAGTTACTTAATTAAATTACGCTAGTTGCATGAGATTATATACTAAAAATAGTGATTAGATTGTACGGAATGAACGGTTATTTGCCATTTGTCACACCTAACTTCATGGTAGGCTTCTCACATATGAAAGAGAGCTTAAACAGAAAAAGAAGTTGTAGGAATCTAGAAAAGTGGCTGATCATTACTCTTTTGGTAACATAACACTTTTTGGTCAAGAAGAGTCATCTGGTGGTAGTAAGGACCAGAGTTATGATCACTATATTGACATAACTGCAGGTGGAGCCTTCAACTCTGACCCTTACTCACCAAATTATGCTTTCACAGCTAATGGGGAAAACCAGATCTCTGACAACTTATCCTTTGAACTGAATGACCTTCAACATTTTGATCCCACTGATCTGGAAGAGATGGACATTTTGCATCAGCTTGCCTTGTTGATTGTTAGAATAAGCAAGTTTTCCAAAAGAACTGGTTGAAAGTGCCAAGACCTCAAAACACCCAAAGCACTGTCCATTATTCCCAATATACCCCTGCTCCTCATATGCAAAACACTGCACATTTTGCATATCCTGTAAACATTGTTCCTGTCCAGTATGTCCAAACCACTGTTCCACAGATTCAGTATGTTCAAGCCCATGCACCCCAGGTTCATGTGTAAACTGCACCACAACAAGCTGCACAGACATCTACACTAGCAGGGGCCAGTCAACAGAGTTTCTTTACACAGGGCTTTGTTGATTGGAGTAGCTTACCTGAGGACTTAACAGATGAAAGTTTTGCTCTAATTGCTAATCCTGATGTTTCACCTGATGAATTTAGGTTCATGGCATTAGAGACAATACCTAAAGGGCAAGAATCTGAGGAAGTGGAGTCCAGATCTGAAGTGGTAGAGGAAGTTGCTGAAATAGTGGTTACAGCAGATATTGTTGGTGAACAGATATTAAAAGAGAAAGAAGTTGGACCTCTGTTGGAACCTCTGGCTGATCCATGGGATGCCAGTGTATGTGATGGTGAATGTGACTGTGCCATGATGGCTGCTGCTAAGGTATCACCTCAGGTCTTAAAAGATTTGTGTTCAGATAAATGCATAATTGCTTTTGCTAACATAAAAGAGGTGAATGAAAACCTTTGAAACAAGATCTTAAGTGATGAAGTACAATTTGAAAAGACTTTTGCAGAGTTGAAAAAAAATTGTTTGAAAAAGAAAATGAGATCAGCAGCTTAAAACATGAAAACAACATAACCAAAGACCAACTCCAAACTATGGTAGAAAAATACCAGAGTTGCAAAAAGGAGCTTGAGTCCACCCAAATCACTAGTGAAAAATGGGTGGAGTCTTGTAAAGGTTATGAGCTGATGTTGGAAAAACATATCAAGAGCAATGTGAAATTTGGCATTGTGTTTAGGAAAAATGACCAAATTTTAGAAAACATTGATGAAATTGATTCTGGCTTTGTTGAAGTTATCCCAACCAATTTGGCAGGTCAAGAGATTAAAGTCACTGATAAAAATGGAAACAAAATTGGTTTAGAAAGACTAGAGGGGTCATCAACCTTTGAAGAGATAGAAAAATATCAATTCAAACCCACCTGGTCTGATGAATGTGACCTCCTTGAAAACTTTAAGCCAATGGATTTTTCCACAATTGAGGGTGTCAAAGTACCTAAGGCCAAAATCATTCCTCTAAAAGACATCCTAGCAGAGGTTAAAAACTCTGTTGAAAAGGAAGTTGAAAAGACGAAGAAAAGAGAAAAAGTTTAAAATCTATTTTGTGACTTTTGTGAAAAGAGGAATCATGCTACAAAAGATTGTTTTCTTCTAAACGCAAATGATATAAACAAAACAAGTGTTATTGAGCCTGCACCTAAGTGCACAATTTGTGGAAAACAAATCAACTTACTCAACAGTGTGTATCGCAAAACTCTTGAGGTTAAAAGAAAAGAGTATGCATCAAAAACACTAGAGAGTCCACAAATACCAACCCCCAAACACAAACAGACCTTTGTGTCTGTTCAAACATCTATTACTAAACAGTTGAACAAAACCTCTGTTCCCAAAGTGGTACAAGTAACAGATGCACCACCAACAAACCAATTCCCAAGAGGATATGGTCAACCATCTTACCATTAGGCCCCTCATGCTTATGAAGCCTAGAAAAGGCCCTCTAAGCCAAAAATGAATAGGCATCCTTTTGGTTATCAACATCTGATAGGAGATGGTTCACATTAGTGGTTACAAAAATCTGTTCAAATCCCTGACCTAACCATTGTTCATGCTCCTGGACTTAAGGCTGACCTATCTGTGACCCATCCAAATCCATCTTGGCTTTAGAGACCCACCTGAACTAATTTGTTACTTGATGTGCAGGGAGCTTCTACATGCTTAGATAGTTTATGGTATGTAGATAGTGGAGGCTCAGGCATATGACTCGATGTAGAGCCCTACTCAAAGATTTCAAAAAACATGGAGGGGGTGATATATCCTTTGGTAACAATTCAAAAGGGAAGGTGTTGGGGCCAGGGACAGTTGAGGCTGGGAAAATCAAGTTTGAAAATGTCAATCTTATTGACAATCTTAAATTTAACCTCCTCAGTGTTTCACAAATGAGTGACAAGGGCTATGGGTCATTCTTCACTAAGGAAACTTGTAAGATTGTTGGGCCAGAAGTGGTTAAAAAGATTGAAGAAATCATAGCCGGGAGTAAAACACAACTTGTTGATCAAATGAGTGGCAATGTGTATGTGGTTGATATTTTAAAAGATAACCTAATGGCTGATGCTTGTCTGTTCTCAGCTGCCTCTACCAAAGAGACAGAATTATGGCACAGGAGACTTGGGCACACAAATCTTAAGACTATCACCACACTCTTAAAACAAGGCCTTTTAAAAGGTCTCCCACAAAAACTTTTTACTTGTTCTGAGCATTGTTTTTCCTGTTTAAAAGGTAAACAAATTAAAAGCTCTTACAAGTCCATTGAATAGTCCAAAACAACCAAGTGTTTACAAATGTTACACATGGGTTTGTTTGACCTAGTAAAAATCATGAGTTTTGTTGGTGCATGTTATGTGACAACAGCTTTGAATTGGTGTTTGGATATTAAACAGAAGATTGGATCATGATGACATAAAGATTTCGAGTTTAAGAAGCCCAATCAAGTCCAAGTTTGTATTAAGTCTATTAGGCCCAGGTTTATGTAACAAATGTAATATGGGCAAAGCCCAATTCGCAGGTCTTGGCTGTGTGTATATAAACAACCTTAGACTAGAGTTTTAGGGTTAGACTTTTGGAGATTATTGAGAGCATTCGAATTGAGAGAGTTTAGAACAAACAGAAATCGGCTGTTAGGTTCTTGGAGATCTTAGTGATTGTAAAACGTTTTCTAAGGTTTGATAATCACAGAAGATCAGTTTGAAAGTTTGTGTGTTCGAGTTCTTATTCTTCTACACGTTCTTGTTTCTGTGTTTGAAGGTTAATCAAGGAGATTCCGCATCCTTGATTAATTACCAGTCTTGTTACGATCCATACGGGATTATAGGGACCTACAATTGGTATCAGAGCATTTGCTCTTGTGCGTGGTTCAAGACTGATCGAAGGGAATCAAGAAAATTGTTTGTTTGAATTTTTCTGGTTGAATTTTGGATTTTACGAAGAACAAGAAAACAATTGAAGAACAGCTTAAATTCGTGTATTTTGATCTGGTTTGATTATTAGTTTTGACTGTTTTCGTGTTTTAGGAGACTTTGCTTGGAAAGTTTGAAAAAGGAAGTGAATTTCGAGTTTTTGGAAAGAATTGCTGATTGTTAGTTGCTGATTTTTCGGGATTCAGTGGCTGATTAGTTGAATTCAAAGTTTAAATCTTGTGCGACCCAGATAGCTCTTGTGCGACCCGGATTGTATCTTGTGCGATCAGAAGTGTTCTTGTGCGATCTGAATTCATCTTGTGCGATTGGAGGTTACTTTGTGCGATTCAAAATCTTGTGCGATCAGGCCCATGCCTGTTTAAGTGACTGTTCAGCCCAAATTTAGTGGATTGTGCGATCCAGTAGTACTTGTGCGATTGAGGCTGTCTTGTGCGACTGTATATTGTGCGATTCACTAGTGGTGGAATTTTCAAAGGCAAGCGTAGGAAATTTTTCGCTGTTTCGTGTCTAGAGAAGTATCTATAGCTCATCTGGACAAACCGTTTGCACCGTTGAATTCGTGGGATTTTTAAGAAGAAAAAAAAAACTCTGGGAAATACCGAAAAAGGCATTCGACATTATATATCATTAGAATCGTATTTTCAAGACGAATCTAACGATATAAGTTTGTAAAAACAGTTTTCGAAAAAAAATTTGTACGGTTTTACCAGTCTGCAACGTTAAAATGTCGAACATGTCTAGTTTGAATGAGCTTTTGAGAATGGAGCATGAGGTTGGCACTACCAACAAACCGCCTAAGATGATGAAGGTGGAAAATTATTTGACATGGAAGGATCGTTTTCAATCCTTCATTGATTATCAGGACACTCGTATGTGGATATGTATCGAAGATGGGTACACTAACCCAACACACGACTTTGAGGGCAGACCACGTAGAACAGCCTATGTGAACATGCAAGAGGCTGATAAAAAGATGTATGAGGCTGAAAAGAGAGCCTTGGCTGCAATCAAAATGTCCTTACCTGATAGCATCAAGCATACCTTCAAGAAGTACACAAATTCAAAAGATATGTGGGATGCATTAGAGAAAAGATACGTGGGAAACGCAGATGTCAAGAAGAACAATGTCGATCTACTGAAGAAGCAGTTTGCTATCTTCAAGTACATGAAACATGAGTCACTTGAGGACATCATCACTCGTTACTACCATCTGATGTCAGAAATGGAAAATTATGAGATCGATTGCTATACTGACGTAGAGAAGAATGACAAGCTGCTCGATGCCTTACCTACTAAGTGGGATATCTACACTCTCATGATCAAGGGAGAAGCAGATTATCAGACAAAGGAGTTGGAAGAGGTAGTTGGCAAGTTGAGAGCTTATGAGCTCAGTATGAAGAAGAAAGACACTGGATATGATCAGGTTCAAGATCCAGCAATTTACAATGGGCTTACATCTTCTTCATCTCACAACGCTTCTAGCGACTCTGCTACTGCGTTTCTATCATGTGAAAATGAGCAGGTCACAGTAAATGAGGATGGTGATGTATGTTTTGTAGCTACTTCAGGTGGATCAACATGAGCCAAGAGAACATCAGCTTCTAAGCAAAATAGTAATACAAAGTCGATGCCTATGAGTGTCAAGTCTGCAGAAGAGCATCTTGCTCTACTTGCTTCATTCGTTGCCTCTTATGAGAATTACATTCAGGGGAAGATCTCTGATCCTGCCACTTTAGATGAAGATTATGATCAGATTGACCCTGATGATCTAGAAGAGATGGATTTGCAATGGCAAATGGCCATGATCTCCAGACAAGTGAAGAGATTTATGAACCGGACAGGAAGGAAGTTCGTAGGGAAGAGTGTTGGTTTGGACAAGACCAAAGTGAGATGCTTTAACTGTCAAAGTTATGGTCATTTCGCTAGGGAGTGTCAAAAACAAAAGCAGGATACTTCGAGTCAGAGTTCAAACAATAGGAATGCATCAAACAACTCTAACTCAAGAGTGTTTATCTCTACTGCAAGAGAAGGTTCATATGACTGGAGTGTTCACTTAGAAAATGATGAGAATGTCACTCAAGCATTCATGGCTGAGATTACTCCCGTTGATGATGGTGAAGCTACAATAGATGATACTGAAGTTAAGAAGGAAAGTGAAGCTGAGCTAGAAAAGGGTGACCAGACAACAGATGCTGAAGAGGAAAAGCCAGAGTCTGAGCATGAAATGGAAGTTGAAGAGAAAGATGAAATTATCAAACAACTGAAATCTCAAATTGCTGCTCTCATGGCCAACTCAGACAAATCAACAGGAGAGGTAAGTGAATCTACTACTTCTGTTTGTTTAAAATGTCGGGAATTACAGGGTGAGGTTGAAAAGATGTCAACTCAAAACAAAAGTCTGATTAACGAGATGTCTAGTATTAAGGAATCAAATTTTTTCGCTAAAAGAAATGAGTCGCTGTATTTAAAAAAGGTAAAAGGCTATGAAGCTGAAATTGATGCTTTAACCTGCAAACTAAACGAAAAGCTTCAAGTCATACAATTAGCTCATGAGATGATGGGTGAGAAAACAAAAGAGATTTCTGAAAAATGCAAAGAGTTGTCAGATGCACAACTTAAAATTATTGAACTTGAAAAGAAATTAGGTCAATTCAGGGACTCTACTTTTGTTATGAAACACATGATGGGCGGGCTAAAGAAAAGTAATGACAAGACTAGTGTGGGATTCCAGGGATTTAATGAAGTCCCACCTCCTCTTAGTCACGACTATTCTTTCCTACCTGATGAAGATGAGTTTACAGACTTTCTGTCAACATCACCAAGTAGTTTCACATCCAGTCAAGGTGATGTGTCTGAGAGTAATGATGCTAAGAAGGATAATAACAGCAAACCTGTTTTGAAAAAGAAAACTTCACATCCTAAGAATAAAAATCCAACTTTTCTTAAAAAGATAAATTTTGTTCAAGGAAGTGACATGAAAAACGAAACAGCTGTTATAGAAAATGAATCAAATGTGGAGTTTGCTAAAAACAAAAACAAAGAAAAATCTGAAACTAAGAAAACTGAACCAAATCCTTCTAAGGCATCATCATCAAAACAAGGATCTAGTTCAAAGGCTTCAGATAAGAAGTCTTCGAAAAAGAGATCGTGCTTCAAATGTCATACCAAGGGACATGTAGCTAGCTGATGTCCTAACAAAAAGAGTGAAGCACAAGTTAGTGAGAAACAGATAGGGAAATCACCTGAGAAGAAAGGTGATAATGAGGAGAAAGTTGCTAATTCTCCAAAGAAATCTGCTGCGAAGCAACCAGAGAATGTTGCTGCTGGTGAAGATAAGGCTGAAAAAGGAACTCCACAAGTTCCTCGTTTTCAAAGAAATCAACCAAGATTTCAGCCTAAATCTCCACCAGGAAGATATGAGAGACCTAGAAGTAGTTCACCAAGAATGAACAATCATAATTCTAATAATTTCAGAAGTCAAGGTCAATATCAAAATCGATACCAAAATAATGGTAGTCGAACTTTTTATAACAATGGCTTTAGAAATTACAACAATCAAGCTTCTAGAAATCAAAACTCAAGGTTTCATAGGTCAAATAGTCCAAACACATCTAGGAACCCTCAGGACCAGAGACCTAGTGGAAATCAAACCCCATTTCCATCAACAGGTCTGAGATCCAAGACTCCAGTTAGGAGTGATGGATATTGGATGGACGTTCCTATAGTTGATGAATCTGGACGACCCAAGACCATCAAGGCTTGGGTCCCCCAATCTAACTAATCTTTTGGTTGGTGTGTGCAGGAGCTGCTAAGGAGGATTATCAACTTATGGTATGTTGATAGTGGCTGCTCCAGGCACATGACGGGGGATGCGAGGTTGTTTTCTGAATTTGAAGAATATGATGGTGGACATGTTAATTTTGCTGGTGCCAAAGGTGGTAGGATTACTCGACGAGGAAAAGTGACGAATGGGAAGATCACTTTGGACAAAGTGAACTATGTTGAGCAACTTAAACACAATCTAATGAGCGTGTCACAAGTCTGCGACAAGGGTCACTCGGACCATTTTACTAAGTCTGAAGCATTGGTGTTGAAACCAGGTTTGGTTATTCCGGACGACTGGATAGTGATGCGCGCACCAAGGAAAAATGATACTTATGTCATGGACATGGGTGCCAAGGATCCGACTGCAGCTTTGGCGTGTTTGCTATCCAAAGCATCTGAAGCTGAATCGATGTTGTGGCACAGACGCATGGCCCATATTCACTATCGAAAAATGAATTACCTTGTTAAAAATGAGCTAGTGAAAGGGGTTCCAATGCTGACGTTTCAAGTGGAAGATAAATGTCTTCCCTGTCAAAAGGGAAAACAACATAAGAAACCTCATAAATCTAAAACAGTAAATTCCATAGATGCCCCTTATGAATTACTTCACATGGATTTATTCGGTCCAGTGAACGTGAGGAGCATAGGTGGAAAGTATTACTGTCTTGTTGTCACTGATGATTACTCACGATATTCATGGGTTTTCTTTTTAGGTACAAAAGATGAGACGGCGGAAATGCTGATAGATCTTTTTAGGAAATTGGAAAACGTCCATGATGCAAGAATCAAGAGGATAAGGAGTGATAATGGCACGGAGTTCACGAATCGAATTCTAGATCTCTACTGTCTTTGAAAGGGAATTGAACATCAATATTCTGCTCCTTATACTCCTCAACAAAATTGAGTCGCTGAGAGGAAAAACAGGACGTTGATTGAAGCCGCTAGGACGATGCTTTCAGATTCAAAGCTACCAGTTCTTTTCTGGGGAGAAGCTGTGAATACAGCTTGCTACTTCCTAAACAAAGTTTTGACTATTAAACGTTTTAATAAAACTTGTCATGAATTGATATTTAACAAGAAACCAAACTTGGAAGGCTTTGAACCATTTGGATTACCCTGCACCATTGTGCGAAATAAAGATAAACAAAAATTCGAAGAGGTGGCTGACGATGGCTACTTTCTAGGTTATGTGCCTAGCACACCGAATAAAAGGGTTTTTAATCTAAAAACTGGTAAAATTGAGGTTGTCTTTAATGTTGAAATTACTTCATACAAACCTCAATAATCATCGAATGGACCTCTTATATTATATGATTATGACAGTGTTTTTAAATCATTTAATATTCCTGAGTTTCCAAATGCAGATGAATCGCAGTTGATTCAAACAGTGATTGGTGAAGACAATGAAGGCGAGTTCATGCCTACATCAAATGTTGATGTGATAGATGCTCCGGAAACTTCCCAAGATGCTGCTGATCCTGATTCAAGCGATAGTGACTCTGAACCCATTCAGGGGGAGGAGTTTGTTAATCCGTTTGCAAATCAGAATATTTAGGGGGAGGTTGGATCAAACCTGGGTGATAATCTAGAAATTGATGCTGTTGCTTCTACACGAGCAAATAGGGATCATCCAGTTGACATGATACTTGGGGATCCTACTGCAGGTGTTCAGACGAGAAGAAGCATAGCAGCAAATTCTGGGTTATTTGTTTCTATTGAGAAGACTGGGATACTGAATGAGTGCTTGTACAGTTGCTTTATTTCCCAAGAGGAGCCGAAGAACATTCATATGGCTCTTAAAGACAATTCATGGGTTGAAGCTATGCAAGAAGAATTGGCCCAGTTTGCTAAGTTGAAGGTTTGGGAGTTAGTGGACCTTCCTAAAGGTGAAAGAGAGATTGGCATTAAATGGGTGTTTAGGTGCAAGAAGGATGAGAGAGGGATAGTCACACGCAACAAGGCTCGTTTGGTGGTTAAAGGTTTCAATCAGCAAGAGGGAATAGATTATAATGAGGTGTTTGCGCCAGTGGCAAGGTTGGAGGCAATTCGTTTGTTTCTGGCTTTCGCTTCTTTCAAGGGCTTTAAAGTTTTCCAACTAGACGTGAAGAGTGCATTTCTTTACGGGAAAGTCCAAGAAGTGGTGTATGTCTCACAACCAGATGGGTTCGTTGATCCAAACTATCCTAATCGATTTTACAAACTTGATAAGGCTTTGTATGGGTTACATCAAGCTCCCAGGGCGTGGTACGAGACACTGTCTACACATCTGATCAAGAATGGTTTTGAAAGAGGTCAGATTGACAGTACACTGTTCATAAAGAGGAAGAAGGAAGATTTTCTGCTGGTACAGGTATACGTGGATGACATCATCTTTGGGTCATCTGATGAGAACATGTGTAAGGAGTTTGAACAGGTGATGAAGAGCAAGTTTGAAATGAGCGCCATGGGTGAGCTGTCTTACTTTCTGGGATTACAAGTTGAACAGAAGGAGGATGGGATGTTTATTCATCAAATGAAGTATGTGTATGACATTTTGGATCGGTTCAAAATGAATGATTGCTCTACTTTCAACACACCCATTTGCGAAAATCACAATCTCGGCCCAGATCATGAAAGCACTGAAGATGTTGATCCTACTCAATACAGGGCGATGATTGGTTCTCTAATGTACTTGACTGCTTCAAGACCTGACATCATGTTTGCCGTATGCTTGTGTGCCAGATATCAGGCGAATCCTAAAGAGTCACACATGAAAGCAGTGAAGCGTATTCTTCGTTACTTGAAGGGGAAACCTAAACTTGGGTTGTGGTATCCAGCTGATAGTGATTTGAGGTTCATTGCTTACACTGACTCAGACTTTGGAGGATGCAAATCAAACAGAAAGTCTACAACAGGTGGTTGTCAGTTCTTAGGAGGCAGGATCGTGTCTTGGCAATGCAAGAAGCAATCCTGTGTGTCTACATCTACGTGTGAAGCTGAATATATTGCTGCAGGAAGCTGTTGCTCTCAGGTTCTGTGGATCCAACAGCAGATGCGCGATTACGGTTTGGATTTCACTCGTACTCCTATTATGATAGATAATAATGCCACCATTTCAATCACAAACAATCCCGTAAAGGACAGTAGAACTAAACATATTGACATACGTTATCATTTTATACAGGATTATGCTGAAAAGAGACTAATTGAATTACATCGAGTCGACACAGAAGATAACCTGGCAGATCTTTATACTAAAGCATTTGACAGGGCTCGCTTTGAACACTTAGTCGAACTCAACGGGATGAGGAATCCTGAATAACTGGTTTTTCATAAGAATTTTGTAAATAGTTTACTGCTTTCTTAAAAATCAAAAATACAAAAACATTGAAAAATCAAAAACATAAAAAAATAAGAAAATAAAAAATGAGTTATCACTGTGTGAAAAAGAAGAAATGATAGTACATCAGCAAGTTAGACTGTCACACTCAAACTGAATTAAATTGCTTAAGTGTGATAGCAGCTTCATTATATGATGTATCAGTAGGCAAAAAGCATGAAATAATCAACTTACCAATGTGATATAAACCTAAATGCACTGAGTATGAGTGGGGAACACATCAGTGGTGTATGGTTTAATGACCTTAAATCTTGCGTTGATAGATTGCCAAAATCTGAGGTTTTGGGTCTTTATACTGTTATTTCATCTGGGAATATCAGGGTTATCCTTCTGCTGCATCCAGATACATGCTGACCTAGGCACAACCAGGATATCTTAAAAGAGCTAAAATGCCAAAACCCTGAAAATGAAGAAGCTCTCCTAGAGAGTCATTCAAAAAGTGCAAAAAGCATAAATCGTACCAAAAATGGTATTTGTCTTAGCCCTCGTTAGATATTTTGGTCTCTTTGCTGTACGGAAGTACTGACCTGTTCACTAATTATCTAAACGTTGAAAAACAAAATGGATGAATTCAGTATACTCACCTACTACGATGAATCTTTGTGCATACCTTGATCGCAGAGGTATATCCTGAAGTGGGACACACTAGTATATCAGAAATAATATTACCTTAACGTATCATACGGTAATGGTACTTGAAATGTTCATGCATTTTGTTTATATGGACAAACATACTGGTAATCGTCTTGGACTGCTTTTCACGAAAAATTACATAAAGAATTATCTAATAGTGTGAAAACAGTTTGCTTGTGCTGATATGATCTTCTTACCAGTGATTCTCACATAAATAGAGTGTTTATTGCTTTTCGTATTTATTTGCTTTCAGAAAATATAAAAATACAAAAATAGTGTCTTTTTCTGTTAAAATTCTTAAGGTACAGAAAATTGTTATTCTTGGAGGAGTTGTTACCGATAGGGGGAGACGGTGTTAGAAAGTGGGTTCAAAATTTTAAATCATGCAGGTTATAAGGGTTTGATTAAAAATTGTTGTGTGTTGGTGCTTAAGTTGAAAATGCTTAATCTGATACAGTTTAACTATCTCTTGAATAATAATAATTCTTTAACTATGTTGAAAAATTCTTATGGTTTCTCGAGATGTTTGTTTTATAGTATACAGATTGAAGCAGTTTGTTGATGAGAAGTTGCTTTGAAGAGATGAGGAGTTTGTTGCTGCTTGGTAGAATCCTCCTTCTACAATGCAGAGTGGATGCTGTGAAGACTTACATGGAATGCTGAATCAAAACTTGGAAGATTTGGTGATTGGATACATCAGCTTAGGGGGAGTCTGTTGCTGACAGAGTTCATGTTGAAGCTGACGCTATCCAAAGACCAAAGACTGTCAGATTCTGAAGACTAAAGTTTCCTTTGCATGCTATTGTCAAGGGGGAGTTTGTTGGTGCATGTTATGTGACAACAGCTTTGGATTGGTCTTTGGATATTAAACAGAAGATTGGATCATGATGACTTAAAGATTTCGAGTTTAAGAAGCCCAATCAAGTCCAAGTTTGTATTAAGTCTATTAGGCCCAAGTTTATGTAACAAATGTAATATGGGTAAAGCCCAATTCGTAGGTCTTGGCTGTGTGTATATAAACAGCCTTAGACTAGAGTTTTAGGGTTAGACTTTTGGAGATTATTGAGAGCATTCGAATTGAGAGAGTGTAGAACAAATAGAAATCGGCTGTTAGGTTCTTGGAGATCTTAGTGATTGTAAAACGTTTTCTAAGGTTTGATAATCACAGAAGATCAGTTTGAAAGTTTGTGTGTTCGAGTTCTTATTCTTTTACACGTTCTTGTTTCTGTGTTCGAAGGTTAATCAAGGAGATTCCGCATCCTTGATTAATTACCAGTCTTGTTACGATCCATACGGGATTATAGGGACCTACAAGTTTCAAAAAGAAAAGATACTGTTTGGTCATTGTTGATGATTTTTCTAGGTTTACATGGACTTACTTTCTACACTCTAAGGATGAGACTGCAGGTATTTTGCAAGACTTTGTTAAACAGGTTGAAAAGCAATTTGACATGCCAGTAAAAGTCTTTAGAAGTGATAATGGAACAGAGATTAGAAACAAGGAGTTGGATGAGTTCTGTGAGGCAAAAGGGATTGTAAGGCAGTACAGCATCCCAAGAAGACCATAACAGAATGGGGTGGTTGAAAGGAAAAAAACAGAACTTTGATTGAAGCTACCAAAACAATGCTTGTAGACTTAGGTTTACCCTTAACTTTTTGGGCGGAGGCTGTAAACAATGCTTGTTATGTGCAGAACAAAGTTTTAATCAACCCTAGGCATAAAAAGACTGCCAATGAAACTCTGTTCAAGATTAAACCACTGATCTCCTATTTCAAATTATGTGCAGAACAAAGTTTTAATCAACCCCAGGCATAAAAAGACTGCCAATGAAACTCTGTTCAAGATTAAACCACTGATCTCCTATTTCAAAATCTTTGGCTACCCATGTTTTGTTCTAAACTTAAAAGATTCAATTTCAAAATTTGTAGCCAAAGTGGATTGTAGTTATCATCTGGGATACTCAACCACTGCCAAGGCCTATAAAGTGTTTAACATAAGGACTAGGTGTGTGGAGAGACTTTGAATGTAAAGTTCAATGAACTTTCATCATTAAAAATCCCAGAAAACCCTGCTGAACTATTTAACCTTGATAAATTTACATTTGAAGATGTGTCTATCAAGACTAATCCTACAGGAACACCACAATCTTTCTCACAAGATAATGGATGTGATATTGTGATTCCACAATACAAAGTCACTACCACCACCAGAGAAGCAGATGTTCAAAACAGCTGTAAAAACTCTGCCACTGCTGAATCAACAGCTGCTGATCAAACCTCTACCACTTCATTAAGTCCAACCTCTATTGATAAAAATCCATCATCTGTGGATAAGAACCAACATTGTGCCACACCTATTCCTCCTATTCCTCCATCTCCATCACCAACAGATGTTGGCTCTTCAAAATTGCCAACAGATGTTAGCTTAGATGATTCACATCTACAGCCTTCTCCATTCAATGCCATTGTTCCATATAAGGGGGATCTAATCTTCCTTAAATCTCATCCACCAGACCAAATCATTGGCAACATCAGTGAAGGGGTTCTCACAAGAAGTCAATTTCAAAACATCTGTCTTTTGCAGGCTTTCTATCTCTCATCCAACAAGTCAAATACCAAGAGGCACTGAATGACAATAGTTGGGTAGAAGCCATGCAAGAGGAGCTCCAACAGTCTAAAAGACAACAAGTATGGGAACTTGTACCACTGCCTAAGGATGTATGTCCCATTGGCACAAAGTGGGTCTTCAAAAACAAAACTGATGAAAGGGGTATTGTTGTCAAGAATAAAGCCAGGTTAGTGGTTCAAGGCTTTAGACAAGAAGAGGGCATAGATTATGATGAGAGCTTTGCTCCTGTGGTAAGACTTGAAGCCATCAAACTGTTCTTAGCTTTTGCTGTCAACCACAACATAAAGGTGTATCAAATGGATATAAAATGTGCATTCTTGTATGGAAAGATCCAAGAGGAGGTGTATGCTTGTCAACCTCCTGGTTTTGAAGATGCCATTTATCCAGATCATGTCTACAAGCTCAACAAAACTTTGTATGGCTTGAAACAAGCACCAAGAGCCTGGTATGAAACTCTCTCCACCTTTCTTATTTCAATTAGATTTACAGGGGGTAAAATTGATGAAACTTTATTTTTGAAATGGAAAGGGAGGGATCTGATGATTGTCTAAATTTATGTTGATGACATCATCTTTGGATCCACATGTACCTCCATGTGTAAAGAGTTTAGAAAACTCATGACAACAAAGTTTGAAATGAGTGCCATGGGTGAACTCCAATGCTTTCTTGGTCTCCAAGTTAAGCAGTAGCAAAATGGAACATTCATTCATCAAAGCAAATAAGTAAAAGAACTTTTAAACAAATTTGAGATGAATGATTGTAAACCATGCAGTACACCCATGGCAACCACAGAGCTTGTCACTGCTGATGAAAAAGATGACTTGGTTGATCAAACACTGTACAGAAGCATGATTGGGTCTTTAATGTACCTAACTGCATCAAGGCAAGACATCATGTTTGCAACATGTGTTTGTGCCAGATCCCAGTTAGCAGCTTGAAAGTCTAATCTCATTGCTGTGAAAAGAATATTCAGATACTTAAAAGGTGCTCCCATACTTGGTATCTGGTATCCTGCTAATGGGAATATCAAGCTTTCAGGTTTTTTAGATAGTGATTTTGCTGATGCAACACAACAAGGAAGTCTACATCAGGAGGTTGTCAATTTCTAGGCAATTGCTTAGTATCTTGGCAAAGCAAAAAAGCAAGCAGTTGTTTCCACATCCACTGCTGAAGCAGAGTACATTGTTGTTGCAAGCTGTACAGCCCAACTATTGTGGCTTCAAAACCAGTTACTGGATTTTGTTATAACTGCTCTAAAGACTCCTCTCATGTTGGATAGTCAAGCAGCTGAAAATGTGATCAAAGATCCAGTAACGCATTCAACCACCAAGCACATTGACATCAGACATCATTTTGTGAGGGATTGCTATGAAAAAGGTTTGATTTCTCTGCATCATGTTCCAACTCAGGAACAACTGGCAGATGTGCTAACAAAAGCATTAGACACATCTACCTTTGAAAGCTTGATCTCAAGAATTGGCATGCTAAACATGGATTAGAAGGCAAAAACTTCTTTTCCATGAATAAAAAGCATTAAAATGTTTTCAGAAAATCAAAAATCCATCCTTAAAAATAGCTTAAAATGAAAATTTTTCATGAATCCTTAAAATCCTGTCCATAACCAAACCTCTGATTGGCTAAAAATTCATCCACTACTGAAAGGTATCCTCTCTTTCCCCTCATCCACTGCTTTTGGACCACTGACTGATCAAACAGCTGTTGGTTTCAACCACTGATGTCTATCCACTAATAGACTAAAATCAACCACTGTTCATTCAATGTTCCCAACCACTGTTATTGTCCAACAATGGTTCCCAAACAACTGTCTTCCACTTTATCAGCAAAGGTTGCCACGTGGACAGATGTTAGCCGTCATATATTTGAAACCGTTGCCATACCAGCATTCACTTTTTCTCCTTATAAAACCCTGCTTAATCACCAAACAGAGCTTTTACTCGCCGTATCGAATTCAAAAATTCTCCAAAGCGGTTACCATCTTCTTCTTCAACCTTTCGCAATTTTCGTCTCCAACTATGGCTCTGACAATTAAAAACTCTCATAACTACCTTCCTATTTTTGAGAAAACCGATAAAAATACCGCCTTCCACTCAAGAATTGACATCTTTCAATCACCCAAATATAAAGCAATTCTTACTGCCGACGCACCAATTTATCAAGAAACACCCTGAGACTTTTAGGCAAATGCTAAAATTGAAGAACGAAACAATGAGCCTTTTGGTATAACTTTAAAAGTCGGAGGTAAACTAATTGCTATAACCCCAACCACCATTTCAAAAACATTTGGGTTAAACGACTTGGCAGGTAAGACATCTTTTCCTAAAAATGAATTTCATACAGAGTTGATTGAGAGGGGGTATGATGGTCAGTTAAAGGGGGCTACTATGTTAAAGCCAAATTTTCCACCCCAATGAAATTCTTTTTCCATACCCTCTTAACATGTCTCTCTGCAAAAACCACTGCTTAAAATACCTTTAAAAATTCAGTACTTGGGATATACACTTTTATAACAAATTCAGATTTCAACTACTCCCAAGCACTGTTTCAAGATTTGGTTTCAAATATGAAAAACATTGAAAAAGGGAAAATGTTGATTTTCTCATGTACCCAATACTATTAAGCTACTACCTGCAAAAACATGTTTCTAAAAAGGCTTTTGAGCAAGGTGCAACTTTTAAAATAAATAGTCTAACTTCTGAAACTTTTACTCGCCTTTGGCCAAAGAGTCAAATGTTTCCAAAACACAAGCAAAGGGGAATGAACAAATTTTAGATGAGTCCACATCTGCTCCTCAAACCTCTGTTGCTGAGCCCACTGCTCCTGGTGATCACAACACCAAAACCACTGTTGTGAAACCCCCACCAGCAAAACCTAAAAAGACTAAAAAAAAATCCAAAAAGCCCACAAAACCCAATAAAAAAAGGTTCTCTGGAAAATGAGACCCTAGAGGTTAACCCAGTGACAACACCAACATCACTTGAAACCACTACTGCTACTTCCTCACAACATGTGGAAATATCTCAACCTATAGACCAAACTCCTCATGTTTCTCACAAAAGGAACATGTTGTAAAAACAGGGACACAACAATATGAAACAATACTTTCATTTGAAAGTATGCTTAAAAGCCCTTCTCCCGGGGGAGTGTCTCTTTCGACACCACTCCCTTCATCTTCTATTCCACCAACCCTTGTACCACTGTTTGAAGCAATTGACATTCAGACCTAAAGCAGTCCCTCTCACCAACACATTACTGAGAGTTCAACACCAGATATGACTGTGTCTGAACCTGTTCAATCTGCTATCCCACAAAAAGTTGAGGAGGTTACACCTCTTGAGATTTATGAAACTCTTGTTGGTAGTTCAAGTGGAGTAGCTACTACAAATGTTGAATCCACTGATTTACATTTGGACAGTAGTTTCATCTCTAAGACTCACTTGAAGGCAACCACTATTGAGGCTACTAAGGTAACTTCTGTACCAGTGGGAAGTCCCTAGAACCAAGAAAAATGGGCATTTGTTTCTGATGATTTGGAGTCTACTCCTATCACCAAAACAAATACAACCACCTCTGGTAGGAATTCAGATGATCCTATTAAGTAAGGTGATGAATTAAGATATAGAGATTTGATGGGTAGAATGTCTTCTGTTGAAAAAACTGTTGGTGAAATGAAGGACCTTATGAAACAGATGTTGGAGGCTTCTAAATGTCAGCCTAGTACTCAGAAATCTCCCAAGAAATCTGGAATTCAGTGCAACCAATCCTTGCTGCACTGAACACAACCACACCAATCATATGGAGTTGATAAAAATAATGGTTAAGGCTAGGTACAAAGATACTCAAGCAGACATCAGGGATATCAAAGAATCCCTTCAAAAGATTATTGACTCCTCCCCTACACCAATCTTTGAAAAAGATGATGAAGATGATGCCAAAAAGGGGGAGAAAGATTTAGTGAGAAATTTGGATGCTAATCCTAAAGCAAAACCAAAGGGTCAACAAAAACAAAAGCCAGGGTCTGCCAAAGAAACTTATGCCAAATCTTCAGAAAAATCAGATGTTGGAAAGAAAAAGGGAATTGATGAGACCTTAAATGTCCAAACTAATGAGAAGATTTCAGCAAAGCAGAAGAAGCAAGATACAGAAGAAAGCAAAGCCTACAACTTGAAGAGAGAACAGGAAGAGAAGATGAAAAAGGAAAACATTGGTACTTCTCAAAGAAGAAAGTCTTTTAGAAATAACATACCACCAATAGACACATTTCCCAAAACAACTGCTGCTCCTAAAAGGCCTGTATCCTCTGCTTCACCAAAAAACAAACCTTCACCTCAAAAACCTCCATAAAAGAAGCAGAAAATAGTTTCAAAACCACCATCCTCACCCACTAAACCAACAGACGTTGATGCAACTAAAGTATCAACAGATGTTAAGCAAACAACTGTTGAGATACTTGTTGTCTCAGCAGAGGTTAGCCAAACCACTGCCACCATTCATTTCAATACACCACCATCAACATGACCATCTCCAACACCCCAAAGATTCCCTTCACAACCACCTTCTTCACCTAAACCACCTTCTCCATCAAAACCTCCTCCACCACCCAAATTTGCTTATGCACGCAAAAGAAAATTTGTTGTGCATGATGATGATAAGGAGATTCCATCACCAATCCCTTTATCATCTGTTCCCATTCAAATCACTCTACCCTTTCAATCATTATACAACTCCGAACAATTTCGAATCCAATGAAATCTTATGTTTCATTTCTGGGATTGTATAATTACATGTGACATTTGCATGTTTTAGTCCTTGTACAATTTCAAACTCTCAAACCTCTTCTGGAAGTAAAATCATAAACTTTTACATAAACGTAATCAGTTTAACACGACGTACACTCCGAAACAAGGACATAAGCTAAACATACCCTAAATATCTTTTACATAACTTAGAAATAAGTTTTGAGGGGTTCGGTATGGCAAAAACATGCTTATTCGAGCTTAGGGACTATTTGCGACAAACTGCGAAAGTCTGCCGGTTCTCGTATTTTTTAATACGGACCATGTTTACACCTCCAAAAAATTTTGTAATCATTAAAATCTAGTATTTTATTGATAAGAATGAAAAGATATCAATCGTTGCGAAATTTCGGTCGTTTTCGTGTTCGTTATAGCGTTTGATATACTTACGCGAAAAACACAACCGTGCAACCGAACGAACCGAAATCCACAACATTTTTGGGCATAATTTAAGTTACATATGCCTTAACACCTTTATAGAGCCTAAATATTAGGTTAACGGGTGTTAAAAGTGAAAAAACGCAACGAAAACAAGTCAAGGGGCCTAAATTGAAAAAATATGAAAGTTGTGTGGCTGCTGACCAGACCACGCCGTAGCTTACGGTCTGGGTACCATAACTTACGGTCTAGTCTACCAGCTATTGTGCAGCCCATTGTTTTCATTGCTTGGAGCCCAAGAACTCGTGCTTTGCAAATTGTAACCTGCATTTGACATGTGTTACACCTATCCTAAGATCATGCCACCTCCTTGGACACTTATAATCATCTTATGCCCTTCAAACAACTATAAATACCAAGCTAAAATAACCACATTCTTTGCTCATTCACTTCTTCTTCTCCTATCTGCTCAAAATTGGAGTTTGCTTCTCTTTAGAGGCCTCCTACTGAGTTTCTTATCTTCCTAGAAGACAAGTAAGTGTTCTTCCTTAGTCTTGTTCATTGTTTTAGCTTATTTTGAGCTAAACGTCAAACAGTTTGACTTTCTGTTTGACTTTCGGTTTTGACCTTAATTGGTCAAGTCAAAGTTTAATTGAACTTTGCAACGTGATCGTAATCACGAAGGTTATAATCCCCTGCGATTACAGCTTCTGATTACCACGTTTACAAGTCGAGATGACGAGTCAAAGTTTCGGTCAAAGATGCACATAATGTGCCTTTTATGATGAAACCATTGACGGGTATCAAAACACCAAGATTTTATACCAAATCAGTTTTTATAACTTAGTTAGACATGTTTTGACATGTGTAACTCGTCACTTCAATTTAGTGCTTATTTACGATCGTAAGTCGAGCGGTGTTGACTAACGCTTTGACTTTCTAATCCAACCCATTTGGTCGATCTTAGGATCCGACCAAACATATATTTGTGACCATAGTTATATAGGGAATAACCTACTGAGGTTATACATAACAACCCTCGAAAAACACCCCTAAATGTTCCGTAATCAAGAAACTAGACCCGCGAAACATTTATGTAATTAAATAAATGGAAAATCAAGAAAAACCCCGCTGTCGTGGGCCGTGACAGGATCCCCTCAACCTTCTCGCGGGGAACAAGAAGCCTTACTTGCCGGACACCCTTTTGTGTCACGCGGCACAACACGCGTCGAGGCTAGGCTCGTGACCAGGAAACCCTAGCCGTAGCTAAGGTGCCCTCGCGGGGCGCGAGAGAACCAAGGGAAGTGGGGTCATGGGGCGCGAGAGAGCCCGGAGAATCCTATAAATTGAGCTTCAGTTCGACATTTCAATTCGTTCAGCAATCCTTCTTTTCTCTCTATATTATAGCTCGATATTATACCCCTAAAACAGGAAGGTCTGCCCCGTTGTAAGTATTTTAACCCCCGATCACTAATTTGTTACCCTACCCGATTGATTTAGGACCCCCTAACGCATGTCAAGGCTCTGCCTGACTAACTTCATTGGGGTTCTGTCTTGTGTTGTATGGCTAATGTGATTTGGATTATTTTACTAACACGTGTGCATTGTATGTTTTTTATAGAAACTCAAGAAAATAATCAAGAAATATTACCAGAAAGCCCGTAGAAATACCTAAGTTTACAATGTGAGTCCATTCTCTTTTCTCACAGGTTGTGAGCCATAATTTCAAATGTTTTACAAAACCCTAAATGTTTGAATTACAGTGATTAAGTCTTTGTATTCTACAATTGCTGCCAGTATTATGGGGTTTGTATACAGTACTTGATAATATTCACAATTGGGTACGGGTATCCAATGTGTGATATGACCATAGTCAATGATCCGTCGAGTGACAAGTACTGAATGAGTAATTGGGTAGATATAAACATTGTAATCGCTCTTAATATTGTAAAGTTATAAAAGCTCATTTTTATAAACTGGAATGTACTCTCCAGTATTTCTTGCTGATAAAATATTTTTAAAACGCGTTTCAGGTAACTTAATGTGAAGCTATAAGAAGCCGGCTATGGAGCACTGGAGGCTTAAAGAAAGTGACTATAAAGTTACCTAAATAAAAAGTTTATGTTTTCAGCAACTAGGGTTTATCCCTATAACAATATTATAAATGAAATATGGGGTTTATCCCCTTTGTTTAAAATAAAAGTTTGGTGTTTTGAAACTCTGAAATTAATTTCCTAACTACGATCCTGATGTTTTAATTCCGCTGCCAAATTAATAAACACCGATATCACCGGCTGTTGCTCGCGGCTCCCGCTCCCGGGGTAGGGGTCGGGGGTTACGACAGAAGGTGGTATCAGAGCCACTGGCTTAAGTCATTTAGGTGTTCTTTTAATACCTAAATTTTAACTTATTGTGTTGGAAAATAACTTGCATGTTATTCTGTGTAAATATGTATATTATTATTTTATGTCATTTTGAAAATTTTCTTAATTTACAATATGAGTGATCAGGGTACTTCTAACGCTTATCGTCATCTACCTCATTCTCCAATGGATGAAGGAACATCCCAGCCAACCTCCGGATACACAGCCGATTCCGAGGATATCTTTGTTTTTAAAGCCAAATCCGAAGAACCTTTTCCCCCTAGGAAACGAGGGTGGTTTAGTAGAGCAAAAGTAGAAAGGAGAAAAAGAATGAGACAAGCCCAACAGCGAGCAATACAGAATAGAGCTAATAGAAATATCCAAAACCCAGAAGCTAGACCTTTATGGGATGAAGAATTGGATAAATAACTAGCTAACTTTCATATGATTGGAAATGTAGAAGGAGAACCTAATTTTAACCAAGTAGCAGCACCAGAACCACAATTACTCCCTTTATTCCCTGACCAACCCATGAGTCTAGAACAGAACCAGGAAAACCAACTTCCAATCGCAGCCTTTGATCCAAATGAGATACCTAGAATTCCAGCACCAAACCCTTTAGATCAGTGGTGGGCCAACGACTGGGCAATTCAGGAATTACTGAATAACCCATATCCCTACGCAGAACCAGGACCACTTTACCCTGAACCAGTGCCAGCCCCAATGCCACCAATGAGTCATGAGAATGTAGAAGAACTTAGCCAGTATGGTGAAGAGCTGGTTGAGGAAGGAAACCGAATTCGCCAAATTGGGGAAAACTCGTCTGGAAATATGACGAGCGGGAGATGCAGTATTAAGAAAACAGTCGCCTAATATATATATATATATATATATATATATATATATATATATATATATATATATATGTGTGTGTGTGTGTGTGTGTATGTGTATTTTTGTTACTTTGATAAAAAAAATAAGATAGATATAAACTAATATATATATATATATATATATATATATATATATCGATGCATAATTACTAACGTTTAGATTTCCGTCATAGTTTGTAATAGATGCATATCTATATGAAAAGAGTAAAAGTCGCAATGATCGACGATATTGGTTCAATATGCTTGTGTGTTTGTTTATATTTATTTTATTCTGTGATATTAATACCTAATAAATGTTTACAATTCAGATGTCAAACGAAATAAATCAGGAAATCTAGAATAACAATAATAACAGAAACCAAGTGGATAAAAGTGCTATCGAACACATAGTAGCTCAAGGAATCATAGATGCCATGCCCTATGTTATCAACACTATTAAAAAGGAAGAAAATAATTCTGTAATAGGCAGTAAACGTGCACCCACTAAACCAAGTCACAGCGTGAATGGAAATCATGGACCACTTATCCAAGCTCCGATTCCAAAAAGGAGAAGAACCATCTCATATGGTTGTTCTTATAAAGAATTCTTATCATGCAAACCGATAGAATTCTCAGGCAATGAAGGAGTCAGCCTTGCGCTGGATAGAAAAGACAGAAGCAGTTTTAAAGATAAGTAAATGTGCAGATGAAGATAAAATCATGTATGCTTCTAATCTCTTTAAGAATGCAGCCTTAGAGTGGTAGAATACCATTCTTCGGTCCAGAGGAAGTGACAGGGTTTACAGTATGGAATCAAACAACTTTAAGGAAATAGTTGAAAGAAAATTATGTCCTCCTCATGAAAAGGAACAGATTGCTAATAAATTCCTAAATCATAGAATGACTGTGGTAGATTGCAGGGAATATACTACCATATTCTTTGAATATGCAATGATAGTCCCCACACTAGCCTCACCAGAACCAGTATTAATCTCCCGTTACATCTTGGGATTAATCAATGAGATCAGACATGTAATCAAGGCAGCTAGACCACAAACCATAGAAGAAGCAGTAGAACTTGCTAACACTCTGACAGATGAATTGGTACGTACGCAAGAGGAAAACCAGAAAAAGAACCTAGCTCAAAAGATTACCCAGGAACTATGTTATGGTAATTCCTATCGCGGAAAAGAATAGGTTCTTCATCTTCACCCTACGGTAAGTTCTGTAAAAGGAAGCACTCAGGAAGGTGTGATGTGTCCAGCAACTTTTGCAAATTACCAGGACATAAGGAAGAAGATTGTAGGAAGAAAGCGAGTGCCAGAGTATGCTACAATTGTGGAGAAGCTGGCCACATCAAACCAAATTGTCCGAAACTAGCTCTAGTGGCAAACAAAGCAAAGGCAACAAAAGGACCCAAGAAGAATGCCAGAGCATTCGTTCTGACTGCCGAAGAAGCCAAGATCGGTACGTTTTTAGTTAATGATGTTTATGCTAAAGTATTATTTGGCTCTGGTGCAAACCAAAGTTTTATCAATACTTCTTTCTACAAACTTCTCAATCAACCATTAACTAAACTTCACCAAGGCTGTCTGGTGGAGACTACAAATGGAAGTTCTATCAAAATAAGTAAAATCCTGCAGGGAGCAAGGATAGAAATTTTAAGTCAAAACTTTACTGCTAACCTTTTTCCAATGGATCTAGCCGGATTCGAGGTCGTGTTAGGAATGGATTGGTTGGTAACCAATCTTGCGCGAATTTTATGTGATCAAAGGTCTGTAGAAGTAAATTCGCCAAATGGCGAAAGGATCACAATTAAAAGAGACAAACCAACAAGATCAACAAAGTTCATCTCTGTGATGAAAGCTGCAAGTTATGCTCGGAAAGGAGGAATGATGTATATGATTTCAGTAATCATTAACACTAAAGAAAAATAATCAAAAGATATTCCTGTAATATCTAAATTCTCAGATGTTTTTCCAGAAGAGTTACCTAGATTACCGCCAGATTGATAGGTTGAATTTAGAATTCACTTAATACCAGGAACGGCACCTATTGCCAAAGCACCCTATCGAATAGCGCCGATGGTGTCACACAGATTGATAGGTTGAATTTAGAATTCACTTAAAACAACGAAACCGCGGCAGAAGCATCGGGGAGTGGAGCAACAGAATTATTGTTTCACAACCATGGATTCAAAAAGTTTGTTTTATTAAAATATTAACCATTTACATTGTCTTAAAACAAAACAAACAAGTTAAACATAGTCTATCATCGTTATTAGGTCACTAAGGCCTTGTCTAGTCCTAAGTGAGCATGCATCCTATTCGTAATCAACATCATCAATCACCACCTGAAACATATGTAAAAATAAAGTCAGTAAAGAAATGTCGGCGAGTACATAGGTTTTGTGTGAGTGTCAGACTCATGGCTCGTTTATATGTTGAAATAACTCGTACAATCTCGTTAATCGATATTGGAAAAACCTTGTTTTGTAAAACATTTGTATTGTAAAATGAATAACCAAGTCAAAACAGATTGGTTATAGTTTATAAAACCTCGACGCCATGAATCTTAACTCAAAACATTTGTTTATGTAAACCCAAATCGTAAATCGTTCCCCTGAAATAACACGTATGGTTTATATCGTTTAGTAAACATTGTTTGTGTGACACTGTTTCAAATCGTTCACCCAAGTGAACTAAATAACGCCACGGTAAGTAATATGATAAAGCACTTATATATAAGAAGTACCAGCGGCGTATCTACCATGCTTTTATCATGTTACACCCGTCCCGTTATCTAATCACATACCAAAAACCCATCCTTTAACTCGTTCTCGTTATAGACCATCGTTCATTTGTTTAAATTGTTCAAATTGTTCCAAATCGTTCCAATCGTTCATATTCGTTCAATCGTTCAAAATCGTTCTCGTTTTAATTGTGAAAACTAACTTTTGGTCGTCTCGCTTATAACATTCAAACCTTCGCAACTCGTCCATCGTTCAACTCGTATTAACAAACCACCAAAGGGTAAGTTAACAATCATCAGGTTCAGTCGTTACCCACATAACCCCCATACATAACCATGGTGGCAGTCCGATAACGGGATTTGTCAGATCCTATGGTACCATAACCTAATACTGGTCGGTCCGGCCAAAACTAATAAATGTTATTCGTTACGTAAATACGTCCAACAAGTTCGTTCACATTATCGAAATCGTTATTGTTTAATATAAACCATAGTATTCGTTTTTGAAATCATCGTTGAAAGCATCAAAATTGTTTAACACATATGAATCACCCCAAAACAATTGAAAACAGTAAAATAGGGGAACTATGTACTCACATCGAAGTGCAAAGTATCCTTGATTAAAGTGAACTAGCAAAGCTCGAGTAAACCAAGGAAATCAAATAGCACCTAGTAATCGGATCACTAGTTAATAAATCGACACCTAAATTGGAAGATTGGGCAGAACGAGGTCTTGTAAACCAAATGAGTATTGGAACTCATGTGATATGGTTTAACAAAGCCTACATTCTAAATCAGAACCTATCCTAAGTGCTTACGACCCATTAAGGTAGCTTATGCTACTTTAACGCGTCGTACGCGCAAAAGCGCGTTCGAGACGCCTAACTAGTCCTATGACAAGTATTATATGCCCTAACATGTTTAAATAAGTTGCATAATCAGTTTAAGTGACAAAAGTTAAGTTACATATGCTTAAAATCCAATTATGCATGAAAAGGGCATTTTGGTCATTTTCCTAAGGCATATAAACTACCTATCATACAACTAATTAAACTAAGTAACCATAAGGTATAACCTCGGAAGGTTATTCCCTATACAACTATGGTCACAATATATGCTTGGTCGGATCCTAATGATTGACCAAACGGGTTGGGTTCGAAAGTCTAAGCGGTTGTTAAGACCGCTTATCTTACGACCCTATACAAGCACTAGACTAAAAGTGACGAGTTAAACATGTTTTAACATGTTTAACTAAGTTAGAAAACAGGTTTTGATATCAAAACAAAGTGTTTTGATACCCAAGGATAGTTTCACCTCAAAATGCGCATAAACGACATTTTGACCGAAACTTTGACTCGTCACTTCGGCTAATCGATGTGGTAATCAGTAGGTATAGTCACACGGGACTATAACCATCGTGATTACGCTCACGTTGCAAAGTTCAAACGAACTTTGTGTTGACCAAAGACTGGTTAAAGCAGAAAGTCAAACACTGTTTGACTTTCTTGCTTGAAAAGCAAAAAAAAGCATGAAAGAATACTCACAAAAGGTCCAAGCAAGGAAGATTTGATCTAAAATACTCAGGTATGAAGCTAATGCTTCAACTTAGAGCAGATTAGAGCAAATGTATGAGTTGCAAGAATGAAATCAAGTGGGTATATATAGATTTCGAAGAACCATTAGGATCGTTTCTCGTAATTCGTGCTTTAATCCTAGCCATCCAAGTGTTACCCATTGTTTACAAAACATGGGGAACTTGAAAACTATCAAATGGTATTAGAAATCATGGATCAAAACCATCAAATTCAGCTCAAATGACCAAATTCAATGCTTCTGTCTGACAGTCTATCGCGGGCCATGTAGACCCCGACAAAATCTTACGCGCCCCTTGGCAGATTGTCAGTTTTAGTCCCTGCAAGTCCAAAACTTGGTTTTTGATGCATTTTTGACACGTTTAAGCCCCGTTAACCCCATTTCAAGGCTCTACAATGAAGTTAAAGTATAGGGAACATGAAATATGCTCAAAAACATCTCGGATGTTGGTTCGTTTGGTCGTACGGTTGCGTTATTCGGTTAATTACGATGAAAACTCAAACGGACGCAAAAACGATCCAAATGGCGCGACGAATAGTATTTTTGCATTCCAATCACTAAAATAAAATATTTTAATGATTACAAAAAATTTTTGGATGTCCGGATATGTTCAGAACATAAGATATGCACGAAAATGCAAACTTATGCACTTTTGACGCTTTTCGTCCCTATTGATCAAAAAAAAAATTTTCGCATACCAAACCCCTCAAAGCCTATTTCTAAGCTATGTAAAGGATATTTAGGGTATGTTTAACTTATGTTCAACTTCCGGCGTTTTCGTTACCATACGAATCAGCATAGTTTCGCAGTTTGACGCAAATAGTCCCTACGATCGAATAAACTTGTTTTCGACACACCAAACCCTCCAAAACTTATTTCTAAGTTATGTTAAGGTATGTTAAGCCTATTTCACTATTCCGAAGTGTTTTTCGTGTTAAACTAATTACGTTTACGCATCAGTTTGCGTATAACTTTCCAGAAAGCGATTTAAAGCTTGAAATCGAACTCGAATCAAATCGTCAAACACAAATACACACATATTAACACTAAAACACATCATTTTATTGATAATTGATATTGTTTTATATCGTACATCGTTTATAGAGCACAGTTGTCACAGTCTCCCCTACTTTAGAAAATTTCATCCCGAAATTTTAACTAGAGGAAACTTGTGAAAACAAATGTGGATATTTCGCTTTCATTTGGTCCTCACGCTCCCAAGTAAACTCTGGGCCACGTTTAGACTCCCAGCGAACTTTGACCAATCGTATTCGTTTGTTCTTCAACTGTTTGACTGCACGGTCCATTATCTCCACAGGTTTCTTGACAAAGTGCATCGTTTCATCAATTTGAATTTCGTCGAGTGGTATGTGAACACCAGTATCGGCTAAACACTTTTGTAAATTGGACACGTGGAATGTTGGGTGAATATTCCCAAGTTCGGGAGGTAGCTCAAGTCGATAGGCAACCTTTCCAATTCTTTCTACAATCTTAAATGGTCCAACATATCGTGGTGCAAGTTTTCCTTTCTTTCCAAATCTCACCACTCCCTTCCAAGGTGACACCTTGAGTAGGACATGGTCACCAACTTGAAATTCCAAGGGCTTGCGTCATATCCGCATAAGTCTTTTGACGGCTTCTAGATGTTAGAAGATTATCATGAATTTTCTTGATTTTGTCTGTCGTTTCCTGAATGAGCTCAGGTCCAGTAAGCTGAGCTTCACCGATCTCATTCCAACAGACAGGTGAACGACATTTTCGACCGTAGAGAGCTTCGAACGGTGGCATATTAATGCTAGCATGATAACTATTGTTGTAAGAGAATTCAATCAACGAAAGATGAGAATCCCAACTACCGCCAAAGTCTATCACACATGCTCTAAGCATATCCTCCAGTGTTTGTAACGTCCTCTCAGATTGTCCATCTGTTTGGGGATGATCAGCTATGCCTAGATTTAGTTGGGTACCCATAGCAGATTGCATGGTCTTCCAAAAATGAGATGAAAATCGAGCATCACGATCAGATATGATATCTAAGGGAACACCATGTCGAGATACAATCTCATCAACATAAATCTTTGCAAGTTTATCAGCAGATAGATCCTAGCGAATCGATATAAAGTGAGCTGACTTCGTTAATCGATCGATAATAACCCAAATAGCATCGTGACCTCTAGATGTACGCGGTAACTTAGTGATGAGATCCATCGCAATGTTCTCCCACTTCCATACCGGTATCTCTGGTTGTACAAGCAAACCAGATGGTCGTTGATGTCTAGCCTTGACTTTGAGACAAGTTAGGCATTTCGATACATACAAGGCAATATCCTTCCTCATACCAGGCCACCAGTACGTAGTACGAAGATCCTTGTACATTTTGTCAGCACCAGGATGGATAGAATATCGGGACTTGTGAGATTCGTCCATCACTAAAGTGCGAAGATTGTCTTGTTTCGGAATCCACAAACAATCCTTAAAATAGAGTAAACCGTCGTCTTTTGTTTCGAGTTTAAGCTCAAGTTGACGTGGTAATTCCTTACCCATCAGGTTTTGTGAAACACAAGATTGTTGAGCTTGAGAAACACATGTATGAATATCAGATAGGGTGCGAACAGAATTAAGCTTGACTCGTTCCTTTCGACTTAACGCATCGGCTACGACATTCGCCTTACCAGGATGGTAGTGAATTTCGCAATCGTAATCGTTCAAGAGTTCAACCCAGCGTTGTTATCTCATGTTCAGCTCCTTCTGATTGAGAATGTGCTGGAGAATTTTGTGGTCTGTGAAAACCACACACTTCGTGCCATAAAGATAGTGTCTCCAGATTTTTAGTGCGAAAACTACAGCGCCCAACTCAAGATCATGAGTCGTGTAGATCTTCTCGTGTAATTTCAGCTGTCTTGACGCATATGCAATGACTTTACCTCGTTGCTTAAGAACACAACCAAGGCCTAGATTCGACGCGTCACAATAGACAATGAAATCATCGTTTCCATCGGGCAAAGACAAAACAGGAGCATCACAGAGTTTTCGTTTCAACGTTTGGAACGCTTTTTCTTGTTTAGGTCCCCACTCAAAAGGCTTATTCTTCTTAGTCAAAGAAGTGAGTGGAACCGTGATCTTTGAGAAGTTCGAAATAAATCGCCGATAATAACCAGCAAGACCAAGAAAAGACCGAACTTCTGTGGGTGTCGTAGGAGTATTCCAATCCTTAATAGCAGCTATTTTGGATGGATCCACATGAATACCCTGCTCGTTGATTATATGACCAAAAAACTGAACTTCTTTAAGCCAGAATTCACACTTGGAGAATTTAGCAAAAAGTTGTTCCTTCTTTAAGAGTTCCAGTGTCAGACGAAGGTGTTGTTCGTGATCGGCTCGAGACTTCGAATAAATGAGAATATCGTCAATGAACACAATGATGAACTTGTCTAAATAAGGTTTACAAACCCTATTCATTAAGTCCATGAAAATAGCTGGGGCATTCGTCAAACCAAAAGGCATGACAGTGAACTCGTAGTGTCCATATCTCATGCGGAAAGCAGTTTTGGGAATATCTTCCTCGAGTACACGTAGCTGATGATACCCAGAACGCAGATCGGTCTTGGAAAAACATGTAGCACCTTGCAGCTGATCGAAGAGATCATCAATTCGTGGTAGGGGATATCGATTCTTAATGGTAAGCTTGTTAAGCTCACGATAATCGATACACATTCGAAAAGATCCATCTTTCTTTTTCACAAACAGGACTGGAGCGCCCCAAGGTGAATAGCTCGGTCGGATGAATCCTTTATCAGATAACTCTTGAAGCTGTTTAGATAACTCTTGCATCTCAGACGGTGCAAGACGATAAGGTGCTTTCGCAATCGGGTTAGCATTGGGTACAAGATCAATATGAAACTCGACTTGACGAACTGGAGGCAAACCAGGCAGTTCATCAGGAAACACCTCTGGATAATCTCGGACAATCGGAATATCTCGAATACACTTGCTCTTGCCTTTCTCCTCGGTGACATGTGCCAGAAATGCCACATATCCTTTTCGTAAATAACTTTGGGCTTTTGTACACGACATGAGTTTCAAACCTCCAGATGGTTTCTCGCCACGAACCTCTAGGACTTCACCAGACGAAAGAGGAATACGAACAATCTTATCGAAACAAATCACCTCAGCATGATGTTTGGTTAACCAATCCATCCCCACGATAATATCGAAACTCCCAAGTTGCATCAGTGTGAGGTCAATCGGAAAAAATGGTTATCGAGGTTCAATTGACAATCGCGAATAACAGAATCGAGTACAAGCGGTTTACCAGCAGCAACTTCAACAGATAAGGGTTTCCTCAGTTTAGTTCTAGGTATCGCAAGCAAAGGCTCAAATGATAATGAAACAAAACTTCTATCGGCACCAGAATCGAAAAGAACAGATGCAGGTTGGTGGTTAACAAGGAACGTACCATTAACAACCTCGTTGTCAGCCCTTGCCTCGTTTGCATTCAAGTTGTACGCTCGTCCACGAGCGGGATTCACATTCGCGTTCGCATTGGCATTCGCGTTCGGATTTGCAAACCTCGGACAATTGTTGCGGAAATGACCCATCTCTCCGCAGTTATAACATGAACCAGGTGGGAATCTAGCAGCATTCCCTCGAGCCTGTGCTGGAATCTGAGCAGCTTGATTCTAACCTAAACGACAAATGTTGGCCAGATGCCCAAGTTTACCACAAGTGGTACACTGTTTGCAAGCTTGTTGGGCAGCATGATAACCATTGCATCGAGCACAGTTAGGTGCAGTACCAACATATTGTTTCTTTGCAGGAGGTTGTGATGGTGGGTTCTGAGCATTCTGTGCAGTGACTGCCAAGTTTTGGGAAGCCTTGCGCTTCCTCGACCTCCTTGAAGACTCGCCTTTCTTACCCTTACCTTTACCCTTGTCTTGTGTTGCATCAGCTGACTGCTTTTTATCACCCTTGTGGGTCAGTTTACCTATTCTGACTTGAGACTCAGTCAGAGTAGCAGCCAATTCAATTGCCTGACGAACAGTTGTAGGATTACTACCGGTGACAATATCTTGCACAGAATCGGGCAAACCATCGATATACCTCTCAATCGTTTTCTCCAACGGGGTAACCATAGTAGGACACAACAAACGGAGCTCCTCATAACAATCCGTATACGCACGGTGTTCTCCCCCATCTTGTTTCAAATCGTCAAATTCTCGTTCCAAAGCTCGAATCTCGTGACGGGGACAGAACTATTTCATCATGAGAGCTCGAAGCTCTTCCCAAGTTTGTGCCATCGCCACATCGTCACCCCTATCACACATCAAACCGTTCCACCATGTAAGAGCACGTTTCTCGAACAAACTTGACGCAAACTCAACTTTACGCTCATTCGGACATTGTACATGTCTGAAGGTGCTTTCCAAACTCTCGAACCATTGTAGGAGCGTAGTTGCTCCTTGAGACCCAGAAAACTTAAATGGTTTAGCCGAATTAAACGTTTTAAAACTGCACTAAGCATTATTGTTATTGTTGTTGTTGTTCGCTTGATTAATCTGAGTTACTAGGTTCGGAAGCACAGCTACGATTTGCTGAGTGATAAGGGTTGCGATTGCAGCATCCTGTTCGGGATCACATCTAGGTGGCATATTCTAAAAAGAACAAGGAAACATGAGAAACAAATGAGATCGATAATTGGATAAACAAAAGAGGTATTGAAAACATCGCCAAAACACAAGGAAGGCGATCATTTACCTCGAATAAACAAACGACGCGCAATGACTAATCAAAGTAAATGGATCAAAATAATGTATCGCGAAGACATGCTTTAGCCTATAAGTGGACACTCATCCCAAGAGTTCCCAGGTAAGAGTGACTGGTCTGATTATGTGGATTTATACGAACACTCTAGCCTTAGACAGAAAACTCAGGATACAGGCACCCACCTTTCCAGATTGCACGTGTTCACATTATAAGACCCAAACTTTGACGAGATTTTGAAAACTTAGAGGGTTCAAAACCTTATAATCAATCATCCAAGAATAGATGATTAATTTTCGAAGCGGATTTGTTATTGTGTTCTCGTTGTGGTTATCACCTAAAGATAGGTGACGGTATTGTTTTAAAATCTAAACGCAAGAAACTCGTGTTAGGGTCCTAGAAAAGCTATAGTCTAGGTCAAAGCATTACTAATAACCTAATTCCCTATAACCATTGGCTCTGATACCAACTCTTCTGTCACACCCCGACCGCGTTAAAACAACGAAACCGCGACAGAAGCGTCGGAGAGTGGAGCAACTGAATAATTGTTTCACAACCATGGATTCAAAAAGTTCATTTTATTAGAATATTAACCATTTACATTGTCTTAAAACAAAACAAACAAGTTAAACATAGTCTATCATCGTTATTAGGTCACTAAGGCCTTGTCCAGTCCTAAGTGAGCATGCATCCTATTCGTAATCAACATCATCAATCACCACCCGAAACATATGTAAAAATAAAGTCAGCAAAGAAATGTCGGCGAGCACATAGGTTTTGTGTGAGTGTCAGACTCATGGCTCGTTTATATGTTGAAATAACTCGTACTATCTCGTTAATCGATATTGGAAAAACCTTGTTTTGTAAAATATTTGTATTGTAAAATGAATAACCAAGTCAAAACAGATTGGTTATAGTTTATAAAACCTCGACGCCATGAATCTTAACTCAAAACATTTGTTTATGTAAACCTAAATCGTAAATCGTTCTCGTGAAATAAGTCGTATGGTTTATATCGTTTAGTAAACATTTTTTGTGTGACAATGTTTCAAATCGTTCGCCCAAGTGAACTAAATAACGCCACGGTATGTAATATGATAAAAGCACTTATATATAAGAAGTACCAGCGGCGTATCTACCAAGCTTTTATCATGTTACACCCGTCCCGTTATCTAATCACATACCAAAAACCCATCGTTTAAATCGTTTAACTCATTCTCGTTATAGACCATCGTTCATTTGTTTAAATCTTTCAAATCGTTCCAATCATTCATATTCGTTCAATCGTTCAAAATCGTTCTCGTTTTAATTGTGAAAACTAATTTTTGGTCGTCTCGCTTATAACATTCAAACCTTCGCAACTCGTCCATCGTTCAACTCGTATTAACAAACCACCAAAGGGTAAGTTAACAATCATCAGGTTCAGTCGTTACCCACATAACCCCCATACATAACCATGGTGGCAGTCCGATAACGAGATTTGTCAGATCCTATGGTACCATAACCTAATACTGGTCGGTTCGACCAAAACTAATGAATGTTATTCGTTATGTAAATACGTCCAACAAGTTCGTTCACATTATCGAAGCCGTTATTGTTTAATATAAACCATAGTATTCGTTTTTGAAATCATCGAAATTGTTTAACACATGAATCACCCAAAAACAATTGAAAACAGTAAAATAGGGGAACTATGTACTCACATCGAAGTGCAAAGTATCCTTGATTAAAGTGAACTAGCAAAGCTCGAGTAAACCAAGGAAATCAAATAGCACCTAGTAATCGGATCACTAGTTAATAAATCGACACCTAAATCGGAAGATTGGGCAGAACGAGGTCTTGTAAACCAAATGAGTATTGGAACTAATGTGATATGGTTTAACAAAGCCTACATTCTAAATTGGAACCTATCCTAAGTGCTTATGACCCGTTACGGTCCATTAAGGTAGCTTATGCTACTTTAACGTATCGTTCGCGTAAAAGCGCGTTCGAGACGCCTAACTAGTCCCATGACAAGTATTATATGCCTTAACATGTTTAAATAAGTTGCATAATCAGTTTAAGTGACAAAAGTTAAGTTACATATGCTTAAAATCCAATTATGCATGAAAAGGGCTTTTTGGTCATTTTCCTAAGGCACATAAACTACCTATCATACAACTAATTAAACTAAGTCACCATAAGGTATAACCTCGGAAGATTATTCCCTATACAACTATGGTCACAATATATGCTTGGTCGGATCCTAATGATCGACCAAACGGGTCGGGTTCGAAAGTCTAAGCGGTTGTTAAGACCGCTTATCTTACGACCATATACAAGCACTAGACTAAAAGTGACGAGTTAAACATGTTTAACTAAGTTAGAAAACAGGTTTTGATATCAAAACAAAGTGTTTTGATACCCAAGGATAGTTTTATCTCAAAATACGCATAAACGGCATTTTGACCGAAACTTTGACTCGTCACTTCGACTAATCGACGTGGTAATCAGTAGGTATAGTCACACGGGATTATAACCATCGTGATTACGCTCACGTTGCAAAGTTCAAACGAACTTTGTGTTAACCAAAGACTGGTCAAAGCAGAAAGTCAAACACTGTTTGACTTTCTTGCTTGAAAAGCATAAAAAGCATGAAAGAATACTCACAAAAGGTCCAAGCAAGGAAGATTTGATCTAAAATACCCAGGTGTGAAGCTAAGGCTTCAACTTAGAGCAGATTAGAGCAAATGTGTGAGTTGCAAGAATGAAATCAAGTGGGTATATATATATATTTCGAAGAACCGTTAGGATTGTTTCTCGTAATTCGTGCTTTAATCCTAGCCATCCAAGTGTTACCCATTGTTTACAAAACATGGGGAACTTGAAAACTATAAAATGGTATTAGAAATCATGGATCAAAACCATCAAATTCAGCTCAAATGACCAAATTCAATGCTTTTGTCTGACAGTCTGTCACGGGCCTCGTAGACCCAGACAAAATCTTACGCGCCCCTCCTAGACTAGTTTGGCAGATTGTAAGTTTTAGTCCCTGCAAGTCCAAAACTTGGCTTTTGATGCATTTTTGACACGTTTAAGCCCCGTTAACTCAATAATGTGGTGTGTCTATTAATCTTTAACCCGGTCTACGGATCGGGCTACTAAACGCATAAGTAACATGTAAATCCCTTACAAGATTATATTGCATAATTATCCCAAGTTATAAAAATATTTTGTGCCACGTGCATTCAAATCAATTTTCAACTCTTTTCAAAATGAGTCAGTTAAATTGTATTTACCAGTGTAAACTGACGTATTTTTCCCAAATGGTTAAGTGCAGGTACTCTACGTAATAGGCTGGCTGTCTTCTAGAGCGTCCACAATAAGTCTCGCAAGCTTGGACGACAATAAACTGTTGAACAATATCTTATTTTGTTTTTGATCCGCCTGTGGATCCGTTTCAACTATTAGTGATATTTAATATTACATTTTATTTAAAGTTGAAATGAATCTATCTTTGCTTCCGCTGTGCATTTATATATTGTGTTGTTTGTCTATGATGATACCAACTACGTCACGATACTCCCCACCGGGCCCACCGGTGACACGTGGAAAATAGGGGTGTGACAATTCTGAGCAAACCGACAAACATCGACAAGATGACCTGACTTCCCACAGTTAGTACAGAAACGGCACTGATGTTGCGGTTGATGGTGACTGATGCATCTATTGCACAAAGGTGCATTCCCTGAATACGGCTTCTTCGCTGGAGGTTGTGCGGGTTGGTTGGGAGCTGCCTGGTTAGCTTGGGCAGTGACAGCATAGTTTTGGGAGGCCTTACGCTTCCTTGCCCTTTTTGATGAACCAGAATCCTTTCCATTCTTGTTTTGACCTTTCTTGCTATCTTCCTTGTCAGACGACTGTTTCTTGCCCTTGTCACCCTTCCTGTGTAACTTATTCTTCCGAATCTGCGACTCAGTCAATGTCGCTGATAACTCGATTGCCTGACGGAGTGTGGCAGGGTTACTACCAGTAATGATGTCTTGTACTGAGTCAGGTAGGCCGTCGATGTATCTTTCGATAGCCTTGTCAAGTGGGGTAACCATCGTTGGGCATAGCAGACTCAACTCCTCAAACCTATCAGTATATGCCCTGTGCTCGCCACTATCTTGTTTCAAGTCATCAAACTCCTTCTCCAACGCTCGTTGTTCATGACGAGGACAAAACTCCCTCATCATAAGAGCTCTAAGTTCCGCCCATGTCTGTGCTAGAGCAACTTCTGCACCACGGTCTCTCATTACCCCATTCCACCATGTAAGAGCCCTCTTCTGAAACACGCTCGAAGAAAACTCGACCTTGCGATTATCCGGACACTGAACATGACGGAAAGTATTCTCAATGCTCTCGAACCATTGAAGAAGCCCAGTCGCTCCTTCAGAACCACTAAACTTGAGTGGTTTAGCCGAGTTAAAATCCTTGTATTTGCATGGAGCATTGTTGCTGTTGTTGGCTTGGTTCCATTGAGCAAAGAGATTTGGGAATTGAGCAGCCATCTGCTGCGCAATGATTTCTGCCAGTTCGGCAGTCGCTATCTGGTTTTCGCGTCGAAGAGGCATTCTAAAAGAGGAAAACATGAAAGGGAACGAGTGAGATGATTGGATGAAGAGAATGAGATGAAACAAAATTAACAAAAGCAAAGATGGTGGTCATTCGTCCGCATTACCAAGCTAACAAACGACACACAGTGACTAATCAAAGTAAATGGATAAAAAATAATGTATCGCGAAGACATGCTCGCCTATAAGTGAACACTCATCCCAAGAATTCCCAGGTAAGCACAACTGGTCTCGCGTCTGATGAGATATATACGAAGTGCTTTCCTAGACAGAAAACCCAGAATACAGGCATTCACTCTTCCAGTTTGCACGTGTTCACACTATTTAGAACCCAAAACTTTGACGAGATTTTGAAAATTTGAAGGCACAAGGCCAAAAACCAAACTGGAAGGGTTCAAAACCATATAACAGAGGGTTCAAAACCTTACAATAGAGGGTTCAAAACCTTGTAATAAATCATCCAAAAACAGAAGATTGTTTTTCAAAAATCGTGTTGGAAAATTTTGGTTTTTGTTTTGATAATCACCTAAGGATAGGTGATATGTATGTTTTAAGATCTAAATACAAGATAACTTTGTGTTAGGGTCCTAGAAAGGTTATAGTCTAGGTCAAAGAATTACTAATAACCTAATTCCCTATAACCATTGGCTCTGATACCAACTCTTCTGTCACACCCCGACCGCGTATAACATGCAACCGCGGCGGAAACGTCGGGGAGTGTTGAGACAGAATTAATTGTTTCATAACCATGGCATTCAAGGTTGTATTTTATTTATAAACATAAGAGTTACATTGTCTTAAACAGGAAATAAAGAGTTCAGAACAGAATTAAACTAAGTCTATCTTCATTTTATGTCTCTAAGGCACAGGTCCGCCCTAGTGTCACGATCATCATCCTACGGAAAAGCTCCTGAAAACACATGTGAAAATAGGTACGTCAGCATAAAAATGCCTGTGAGATACATAGGTTTTGTGAAAATAGGATTCATGACTTATAAGTTTAGGAAAAGTTGTGTAATAACAGTCAGTCATGAACCTTGTAAGTTGTTTTGTTTTGTAAATCGTTAAAAAGCAATGATATGTATAAATAAGAGAATAATGTAAGGTTAAATGAATAACCAAGTAAAAATGAGTTTGTATAAGATAAGTTGTTTTGTAAATCAATGTCTTCTGAAATAAGATGTTTATGTAAAATGTAATATGTCAAATATTGAAATGATTTCAATAACGCTACGACATGTAATGTCATACAAACACTTATATATAGGAAGTACCAGCGGCGTATCCACCATGCCTGTATCATATTACACACGCCTCGTTACTCAAATCACTTACTCAAACCAACCATCAATGTAAATTGTTCATGAATAAATGAATTGTCATGTGTTAATGTGTAAACCATATTGAAATGTCTATGTCCAATATAAACCACTAAATGTGTATATCAATGTCAAAATGTTTATGTTAATGTAGATCATGTAATGTGTACCCAAAAGTATCATGTATGGTAAGTGAAATATATCAACTAAACCATATGTAAAAATGCACAAAAACAAGGTATTGATGTAAAACATAGTTTAAATCAAAGTTATGTTTTGTGGAACAAATGCATGCTATACTGATACAAACATTTATGCGGTATTGTGAAAATGCATACATCCAAGCCTTGAGACTGTGGCGATAAACCCTTAAACAAATTAAAGGTTTATCTAAGTTATGTACATCGAATTCGGTCATTCCTTCCAATCCAAACAAACCTAGGATTTCAGGAACGGGAGTTGTCAATTCCGATGGTACCACTACCTACTAACGAACGGCGTAGCTAATGTTAATGAATGTATTGTTCCATTGTAAACAACCCAAATGTCATACCAAAATGTAAACATGTGATGAAAACAACTGTACTAAGTATGTAACAAATGGACATACATAGCATGTGACGTGAAACAAATGTACTAAGTATGCACACAATGGACATACATAGCATGAAATGTAATGTAAACCAATGTACTAAGTACGCACACAATGGGCATACATAGCATGAAATGTAATGTAAAAAAATGTACTAAGTACGCACACAATGGGCATACATAGCATGAAATGTAATGTAAAACATGTACTATAATGTACTAACGAACATAGCAGGTATATGAAGTGAAACATGGAAAGCATGAAAGTAACAAGTAGGCACATGTGTTTCACCCCAAAACAGTTTGGAAAACAGTAAAAGAGGGGTCTATGTACTCACTTGAGATTGCTCAGAAGTCCTAAGATAACCACCAAGCAATGCTAGAGATCACGGAATCAAACGGCACCTAATATAGGTAACTATGTTAATAAACCGGACCTATATCGGAAGATCGGATAGAATGCGGGTTCGTAAACCAAACAAGTATGGAGACTCGTGTAATATGGTTTAACAAAGCCCACATACTAAAACGAAACTTAACCTAAGTGTTCGTGACCCATTACGACCCGTTTAGGTAGCTTATGCTACTTTAACGCGTCGCTCGCGTGAAACGCGTTCGGACCGCCTAACTAGTTCTATGACAAGTAACATATGCCTTAACATGTCTAATATTGTTGTCAAATCAGTTTAGATGTCAAAAGTTATGTTACATATGTTTAAAATGAATTTTGGCATCAAAGGGGTATTTTGGTAATTTACCTAAGGCATACAAACTACCTGTCATACAACTACTTAAACGAAGCGACCATAAGGTATAACCTCGGAAGGTTATTCCCTATATGCTATGGTCACCTAATGTGTTTGGTCGGATCCTAATGATCGACCAAATGGGTCGGGTTCGAAGGTATAAGCGATTTATTAGATCGCTTACCCTTACGACCCTAGACAACGTGGTAATCAGTAGGTATAGTCACAAGGGACTATAACCATCGTGATTACAATCACGTTGCGAAGTTCAAAAGAACTTCGCATTGACCATAAACTGGTCAATGCAGAAAGTCAAACAAAGTTTGACTTTCGGACTCGAAAAACAATAAAAGAACGAAGGAACACTTACGAAGGGTCCCCGAATGCTAATCTAGATCAAAATAGCTCAGGTATGAAACAAAGGTTTCAACTTAGAGCACATTAGATTAGATTCTTGTGAGGAAAAGTGAAGGGTGGAGGTGGGTATTTAGTTTTTGGTTCACCGTTAGGATCATTTCTTGGAAAAGGGGGCACGATCTAAGCCGTACACTTGTTGGAAAGTTGTGGTAACTCATTTGCCATCCACCATAAGAGTTTGACACTTGGCACTTGGACTTTGGAGAGTGTTAAGGGCTGTTAACAGCTGAAAAAAAAACGTTTTGCTGCATCTGGCCCCTACTTACGGACCTAGTTTGGCAGATTTACAGTTTCAGTCCCTGCAACCTCAAAACTTGGTTTTCGATGCGTTTTTTGACACGTTTAAGCCCCGTTAACCCTATTTAAAAGCTCTAAAATGAAGTTAAAGTATAGGGAACTTAAATTGTGTTCAAAAATATCTCGGGTGTCGGTTCGTTTAGCCGTACGGTTACGTTGTTCGGTTAATTACGACGGAATGCGCATAAGCGCGAAAAATGATCCAAATGGCGTGACGAATGGATTTTTCTTATGCCAAAAACTAAAATAAAATATTTTAGTGCTTACATAAATTTTTGGATGTCCGGATGTATTCAGAACGTAAGTTATGCGCGAAAATGCAAACTTGTGCACTTTTTGACGCTTTTAGTCCCTGAATGACCCCAAAAGTTTATTTTAGCATACCGAACCCCTCAAAGCGTATTTCTAAGCTATGTAAAGGATATTTATGGTATGTTTAACTTGTGTTCATGTTCCGGAATGTTCGTTACAGTTCAAATTGGCATACTTTCGCAGTTTGTCAAGTTTAGTCCCTGTAAGCGAATTAACTTGTTTTTGCCATACCAAAGCCTTCAAAACTTATTTCTAAGTTATGTAAGGGTTATTTAAGGTATGTAAAGTATATGTTGATGTTCCGGAGTATTTGTCGCATTAAACTGGCTACGTTTACGCACCAGTTTGCGTATAACTCTCTAGAAAGTGATATAGAGTTTGAAATTGAATAAAAGTCAAAACATGAAAAATGTAAAACATAACCAAACAAACATTGGGATCAAATAACATTGTTTTATTGATAATAGAACTGTTCATAATGATTACAAGCACAGATGTTACAGTCTCCCCTACTTGTGGAAATTTCGTCCCGAAATTTATTTAGAGGAAACTCGTGGGAAAAGATGCGGATATTTCGCCTTCATTTGTACTTCGCATTCCCAAGTAAACTCGGGTCCACGTTTAGCTTCCCAGCGAACTTTGACCAAAGGAATGCGCTTGCGTTTGAGCCACTTGACTTCACGTTCCATGATTTCCACAGGTTTCTCAACAAATTTCAGTGTTTTACCAACACGAATTTCGTCAAGTGGTATGTGGAGGTTCTCATCAGCTAAACACCTCTTGAGATTGGACACGTGAAAAGTTGGATGAACATTTCCAAGTTCAGGAGGTAACTTAAGTCTGTAGGCTACCTTACCGATTCTTTCAACGATCTTGAATGGTCCAACATATCTAGGTGCAAGTTTTCCTTTCTTTCCAAATCTGATCACACCTTTCCAAGGTGATACCTTAAGTAATACTCGATCACCGACTTGAAATTCCAAGGGCTTGCGTTTTGGGTCTGCGTAACTCTTCTGGCGGCTTCTAGCTGTCTGAAGGTTATCACGAACTTTCTTGACCTTATCTGTTGTCTCTAAAATGAGGGCAGGTCCAGTAAGCTGAGCCTCGCCGATCTCATTCCAGCAGACTGGTGAACGACATTTTCGACCATAGAGAGCCTTGAAAGGAGCCATTTTGATGCTGGTGTGATAACTGTTGTTGTAGGAGAATTTAATTAACGGAAGATGTGAATCCCAACTACCACCAAAATCGATCACACAAGCTCTAAGCATATCCTCCAGAGTCTGGATTGTTCTTTCAGATTGACCATCCGTTTGCGGATGATAAGCCGTGCTCAGATTAAGTTGGGTCCCCATAGCAGATTGCATGGTTCTCTAAAAATGAGAAGTGAAACGAGCATCTCTGTCAGAAATGATGTTCAAAGGAACACCATGTCGAGCTACAATTTCATCCACATAGATTTTTGCAAGTCTGTCAGCAGGAAAATCCTCACGGATTGGCAAGAAATGTGCTGACTTAGTAAGACGATCAACGACTACCCAGATGGCATCATGACCTTTCTTAGTGCGCGGAAGTTTGGTAATGAGATCCATAGTAATGTTTTCCCATTTCCAAACTGGGATCTCTGGTTGCACCAATAAACCAGAAGGACGCTGATTTTCAGCCTTAACCTTAAGACAAGTAAGGCATTTTGATACATATAAGGCAATGTCTTTCTTCATACCAGGCCACCAATAATGAATACGAAGATCCTTATACGTCTTATCTGAGCCCGGATGAATAGAATAACGAGACTTATGGGCTTCATCCATAAGCAAGGTACGAAGATCATCCTGGCTTGGGACCCACAAGCGGTCCATGAAGTAACACGATCCATTGTCCTTCAGTTCCAGATCAGGAGTTATGTGATAGGGAAATTCCTTATCCATCAAACCTTGTGAAACACAAGATTGTTGAGCCTGAGAAATGCGTGCTTGGATATCGGATCGAGCTTGAATAACAGATTGAATACATACACAATGAAGCTTAGTACGTTCCTTACGACTCAATGCATCGGCTACGACATTCGCCTTACCAGGATGGTAGCGAATTTCGCAGTCATATTCGTTTAGTAGCTCAACCCAACGTCGTTGCCTCATGTTGAGTTCTTTCTGATTGAAGATATGCTGAAGACTTTTGTGGTCAGTGAAAACCACACATTTTGTACCGTACAAATAGTGTCTCCAGATCTTAAGAGTGAAGACAACTGCACCCAACTCAAGATCATGAGTGGTGTAGTCCTTCTCATGTATCTTCAACTGCCTCGATGCATATGCTATGACTTTGTTCCTTTGCATCAGGACACAGCCAAGACCCAATTTAGATGCATCGCAATAAACGACGAAATCATCATTGCCCTCGGGCAAAGTTAGAACAGGCGCGTCGCAAAGTTTTTGTTTCAAGTGTTGAAAAGCTTCCTCTTGTTTAAATCCCCAGTCAAAGGGTTTGTTCTTCTGAGTTCTCAATGAAGCGGCGGTAATAACCCGCTAGACCGAGAAAAGAACGAACCTCAGTGGGAGTAGTAGGCGTATCCCAATCCTTAATCGCACTGATCTTGGAGGGATCTACATGAATACCTTGTCCGTTGATGATATGTCCTAAGAATTGAACTTCTTTAAGCCAGAATTCACACTTGGAGAATTTGGCGAAAAGTTGCTCTTTCTTTAGGAGTTCCAAAGTAAGACGAAGATGTTGCTCGTGATCAGCTCGCGTCTTAGAATAAATCAAGATGTCGTCAATAAAAACAATGACGAACTGATCCAAATAAGGTTTGCAGACCCTATTCATTAAGTCCATGAAAACAGCAGGAGCATTAGTCAAACCGAATGGCATGACTGTGAACTCGTAATGCCCATACCGAGTGCGGAACGCCGTCTTGGGAATATATTCTTCATGCACACGAAGTTGATGATATCCGGAAGGTAGATCAATCTTCAAAAAATAAGAAGTGCCCTGTAACTGATCAAAGAGATCATCTATGCGAGGTAGGGGATATCGATTCTTGATGGTAAGCTTGTTAAGCTCACGATAATGGATACACATCCTAAAGGATCCATCATTCTTCTTGATAAAAAGAACGGGAGCACCCCAAGGTGAAAAGCTGGGACGGATAAAGCCTTTGTCAGAGAGCTCCTGAAGCTGCTTAGACAACTCTTGCATCTCAGACGGTGCAAGACGATATGGAGCTCTGGCAATGGGATTTGCACCAGGTACGAGATCAATGTGGAACTCGACTTGGCGTGCTGGGGGTAGACCAGGTAACTCTTCAGGGAATACTTCAGAATAATCCCGAACGACAGGAATATCTGAAATAGACTTACCCTTGCCTTTATCTGCTGTAATATGTGCTAAGAAAGCCACATAGTTCTTTCGCAGATACTTCCGAGCTTTAAAACAAGACATGAGTTTGAGACCACCGGCAGGCTTCTCACCACGAACCTGCAGGATCTCGCATGTCGACAGCGGCACACGAACAATCTTCTCAGAACAAACTATCTCTGCGCGATGCTTGGATAACCAATCCATACCCACTATAACGTCGAAGCTTCCAAGTTGCATAGGCGTGAGGTCGATAGGAAAAAGATGGTCGTTAAGGTTCAACTGGCAGTTGCGTAGAACAGAATCAAGAACAATGGGTTCACCACTAGCAACTTCTACTGTCAAGGGTTTTCCTAGTTTCGTTCTAGACACGCGAAGCATTGGCTCAAAAGACAATGACACAAAACTCTTGTCGGCACCCGAATCAAAAAGAACAGATGCAGGCTGATTATTAATAAAGAACGTACCGTTCACCACATTATCGTCCGCCTGCGCCTCTTGGGCATTCATGTTGAAGACTCGCCCTCAAGCCTGAGCCTGATTCTGATTTGGATTCTGATTCTGGTTAGCTAGCCTTGGGCACCGGTTTCTGTAGTGGGTCAGATCCCCACAATTATAACAAGCACCTGGTGGGTATTGTGGTCGTGCAGCTTAACCCTGTTGCTGAGCAGGAGGCTGAGCAACTTGTTGAGCCAGGTTCTGAACTGCCCGATTCTTGTAAAACCTCGAAAATTTACGTCCAATAATGTACTGACACGTGTCATGGACTTTGAATATGTGAAAACATATTTTAGAGGGACTAAAGTTGACAAACAATGGAACTATGTGAATATAAGGGTCCAAAGTGTCAACAATTGATAAATAGGCCCTATAATAACCCTACATGGTGTTTATAATCTGAAACGGATAAATCATGGATCATACAGAGCGAAAAATGAAAGAAAGTGAGGAATTACAAACTACAGGGGCTAAACGTGTCAACATGTTGAAATTATACCTCTGAGTGATCTTTTGGCAAACCCGAAGCTTTGTAATGATAAAATATACTCACTAAAATATGTGATAAAAATTTCATGAAGTTTCGTGATCGTATGAGAAAGTTATTATCAAAACCGTACACGAAGGGATAAATACGTTAATGTTGATTTCGTGACTTTTCGGGTAAGCATAAAGTTGTTCGAGGACTTTACCATGTTTGTAAATATCCCAAGGCCCTTAAAAATCAGAATTTAGGGTCTAATGTGCAAGAAAAGGACCCAAAACAACGTTACAAAGGTCAAGGACTGAAATGTAAAACTTAAAAACATGTTTAACCTGTTCTGCGCTTGTACGCGGCCCGCGAGGGGCCTGTCGCGGCCCGCCTGCGACCTGCCAGCGACAAAAACAACCTGCAGATGCCCGTTGCTGTTCTGTTTCGAGTTGTAACCAGGTGTTGTTGATTCAAGGAGCTCACCAATGAACTTTCATGCAACTAGGGACACTTGTATACTTCTTACAACAATCCTAGACTCACATGGCAGCCTCTAAACAGATCAAAGTGATGATAAAAGGGTCTTGAAGTAGTAAACAATGAACACTTACACTTTCAAAATTCACAAGATCAACTTCTGAAGCTTACTGGACGTCAAGACATCTTCCTAGTGATCTCTAAGCTTTATTAGGACCATTGTAAGTATTCATAACCTTTGCAAATTCGTTCTAGCTTAGTTTATCAACCGAAAGTCAAACCATCGTAATTTAAACTTGACTTTGAGATTAAACGAGATTGGCTCTGTCATTTCTCAAATTGAAAGTACCTATAAGTTGGTATTTATGTGGGTAACAAACCCCTAAAAGGGTATTTTCAGATTCCCACTCTAAGTATGTTAATTGTCGAGTCAAAGCTTTTCTTAAAAAGTCAACAGAATGTGTTTTTGCAAATTTAAGCATGATTAACAATGTAGGCTACATGCAACCTGTTTGATCATCAAAATAACTTTGTAATTAATGTAAGAACATGTTTCAACATGATCAACTCGACAATTTTCAGTTTAAACCCGAATCGGAACCGAAAGTCGCATAAATTGACTTTTCTTTGACTTTCAATTCTGATCCGTTCATGCATGTTTGAGATCTGCATTAGAGCATATTTTGGACCAATTTTCATATAAGTTTAACTCTCTGAGATTTTTACAACTTGGTTCAATGCTTAACCGATTCATATGCATGTTTCCGATTTATGCTTAAAGTTGACTATTTTGCCCTTTTTACTATAAAACGTGATTTTTGAAAAAGTGAAAGAGTAGAAACATTTGTTACTGATTTCTAAACTTTCACCAAAAATTTGATATCAGTTTGAGGTCCAGATTAAGAGTTATGCTCATTATCGTAATTTGAAAGCTTTATGTTACATAAACGGCGTAATTAGCATATAACCTATTTAAACCCACTTTTTGATATCAAACTTTTGACCCACTGATGTTATATAATATTTTAGGATTTTAAAAGATTTTTATTTAATTTTTGGCTGATCATATCATAGGTCTCTAAGTTTAATTCGGTAAATACCGATTTTGCCCTTTTAAGCCATAAAATGAGTCTTATAAATCCTTTTGACCCCAAACCTTTTTCTACTGATTTTATTTGTTAAATAAATTATTTTGAGCACTCTGGAAATATAAAAATATCAGCTTTCTTTTAAAAACCCGGAAACGGCTCTAAATCGTCTTTTTAAGCGTTTTTAACGCATAGTATGTACTATAGCCATATTAAACATATAAGGTTGATACCTACTGATGTTTTTAGTATATTTTTATATAATAACAGTAAGTATAAGTTTCTGAACTCAGGTTTCAAGTTTTGACCTTTTTAGCCCTTGTGAAATTACTAAAATACCCCTAAGGTGCGTTTTAAATGATAAGTTTCACATATAGATCATACCCTACTGTTATAACATGTTAAATTAAGTATATTTACTGTATAAACCAGACCTGTAACTCAGATTTCTAATTTAACTCTTTTATAAACTTTTAAATGACCAAAATGCCCTTGTGAGGCATCATTTGTGTTTAAATCCATTGTGGGCATAATAGAAGATATCTTACTGATATTATAACATTTGTAGAGCATATTATCTCAGGGAACTTGCATATGACCTTTACGGATACCCGTAACGCTATTTTCGCGTTCGGTTCGGTTTATGTAACTAGTTTGCATAAATTGACCGAGACGGGTCAAACATTATCATTTTTGTCTCAAAATCCAGAATGTATTTAGTATACCCATATTATACAAGTATTCAAAATTGTCGGGTCTAAATAACATTCTATCCGGTCTTCGCTTAATCGTGTGTTTGAACCGTTTCGTCCTTAAAGCTAACCGGTCTAAGCTTAAGCTTAAATAAAGACCCGTTAGAAATCTAATAGGTTATTATAAACCTTCGTTCCAGATTAGGAGCACCAGTAAAAGCTACCTTCACTTGCTTATCGTGAATTAATACTTACCATGGTAAATACTTTTAACTTATTTTCCCTATACGAGCTTGGGGTACGGTATATAGAATACCGCTTGGTCCGGCATTTAATTCTTTAATCCAATTGTGGTTAAATTTATTGAGATGCTATGTTTTGAACGTGTTTTGTTTGCTTAAATCCTTTGGGGGGTTAATGACCATGTCCCGGATATCCTTGGCATTATCTTACGAGATGGCCACGACCTGAGCACGGGGTGTAGGCGTACACCCGTCAGTGTATAACTCAATAATGTGGTGTGTCTATTAATCTTTAACCCGGTCTACGGATCAGGCTACTGAACGCATAAGTAACATGTAAATCCCTTACAAGATTATATTGCATAATTATCCCAAGTTATAAAAATATTTTGTGCCACGTGCATTCAAATCAATTTTCAACTCTTTTCAAAATGAGTCAGTTAAATTGTATTTACCAGTGTAAACTGACGTATTTTTCCCAAAAGGTTAAGTGCAGGTACTCTACGTAATAGGCTGGCTGTCTTCTAGAGCGTCCACAATAAGTCTCGCAAGCTTGGACGACAATAAACTGTTGAACAATATCTTATTTTGTTTTTGATCCGCCTGTGGATCCGTTTCAACTATTAGTGATATTTAATATTACATTTTATTTAAAGTTGAAATGAATCTATCTTTGCTTCCGCTGTGCATTTATATATTGTGTTGTTTGTCTATGATGATACCAACTACGTCACGATACTCCCCACCGGGCCCACCGGTGACACGTGGAAAATAGGGGTGTGACAGGTTGGTATCAGAGCCAACTCTGAGTGAATTAAACACTAGCCTTTTGTATTTAATCTCAGTTACACAATTGCACAATCCTCGATTCTCGAGTCTAGACAAAGAACTTAGGAATTTTCCAAAATTTGGTTTTATTTCTAATTTTGTCTTACATATATTTTTGTTGTATCACTTGTTGTTTTTTTGACAGGATCACAAAAAATGCCGCCACGTATGAGAGGTAGAGGAAGGGGACAAGGAGCACATGTAGCCCCAAATGACCACGAAGCCGGACCGTCACACCGGCGGACACCTTCAGATCCTCATACCGCAGATGCTCGAGACCTTTGGAGGTCTCTTACTGAACCAGCGAGACGCTCAGTCTCACTGAGTACTTCCCCGTCTATCCCTCACTCCTTTGGGCCTCATTCGGAGAATGAACCCCTAAACTCTCACCAGTCCTACATTCCTCTCGAAGGACACCAATCACCCTTTGACCTTCCATCACCCGTCTTTCAGGGCTTGTTCAACCCTGACGACTACATAGGAGCAACAGTGGGTTTTAACCCACTTGGACCAGAAGACCACTTTTCTGGTGGCAACCCGATGGACATCGATGAGGATACTGATCTTGCCATGCCACCGTCCAGAACACCGAATCACCCCATTGAGATTTCAGATGGGTCACCGTTTATGGGATCACCTTACAATGGTCCTGACAGCTTTGAGGAGAACTTCAAGCAGTATGACTGGGCATTTACTCCCAGTTATCATAATTCTCCCTTGCACCAGCCACATCACTCTCCCTTGCACCAGCCACATCACTCTCCCTTGCACCAGCCACATCACTCTCCCCTACACCAGCTTCAGCCACATAACTCTCCCCTGCTTCAGCTACAGCAGCAGAATCCTTCTGAGGATTCTCGACTTGTCGCGGTCACTCCGCCGCCACCACCGCCTCGACTTCAACCTCCCCCGCCTCCGAGGCGAAGGAGAACGACAGTGCGAATATCCGCACGAGGGGGAATACGCATCAGCACCCCTCCACATTCAGGTGGCAGCCGGTACTCGCCGGTCCACGAAGAACCAGAGATGGGAGAATCCTCACACCCCGTCTCTGAAGTAGTCTCTGCGCCAGTCGCGCCACAGCCACCATTGGGTTTTGGAGACCCAATTCCCACTCACACTGGAGCTGCAGCATTCAACCCTTTCGAGCAGCAGATCCACACAAGTTACAACTTTACAGAGGATCCCTACTGGATAGCAGCAAACTCCAACACTCTTCATCAGGAAGGTCCCTACGGAGGTCCTTGGGCTTCGGGGCAATCGACCTATGGATACCCACCATATGGGTATCAGCAACCGCAGCCTCCTCAACCTCCACATTATCAACAACAGCCTCCTCAACCTCCGCATTATCAACAACCACCTCAGGCGCCGGCGATGTTACCGCCCCAAATGCAAGAAATCCTTCATGAGATACAAGGGGTGCGTCAAGAGATGCGGCATGAGTTGCGGCATGATCGGAGGCATAATCGGGGGATGTTTAAGAAGATGGTGGATTTGATTAAGGGTAAAAGCAAGAAGGGTCACTGAATCCTTTGTTTGTTGGTTATCTTAGTGTGGTACTCATGTCCCTGCGTGGACATATATTTATTTCAGTACTCTACCCCTGCGTGGGTATTTCTTTCTGTCATGCCCCTGCGTGGGCATATCTTTTATTTGACCCCTGCGTGGGTTTGTTTGTTTGTTTTGTTATTTGGCCCCTGCGTGGGCATGTTGTTTATGTAAAAGATCCGTTTAGGGCAAACTTGTACTGATTTAATTTTTATTTTGAATGGTTAATTTAAGATTTTCATTTTAAAATTATGTGCATAAACATAGTATATAAATAAATGAAAAATAACATTTATTATTTTGATTTACCATTTTAAATAATATGATAAGGATCTTAAAAGGTAAAACCTAGCTGTTATGTTATCATAAATCTAGCCAATATGTTAGAACCTGTTTAAAAAGATTCAAATCTCTGTTAACATCTGTAAACATGTTAACATTCTTGGCTAGTGTGATCCGTAAAATCACACACGCCACCCTTTTAATAAAATATCCAAGTGTAATATTTATATATATATTTGGTTGTGACATAATGCCTACGGGATTATAATTAATGTCATATAAAACAAAAAGGCAGCTGTAGTTTATAAACTCCCTGCCAAGAAAAGGATTGATTTGTCTCTTTATGCAAACTTTAATCCTATAAGATCTAAATTTGTAATTTAGAAATTTGTCTACATGACTAGGCTTATTATGCCAATATTATATTTCATTCTAAAAAGATTGCTAGTAAAAATCCCGAATGAAATTACTTAGCAAATTAACTAGTATGGCTTTTATTTACCATGGTTAATGAATCGTCAAGAACGATAATACTGTTTAGGCTTCTAAATAGACCTTGTCCTTATTTTTATGTAGCAATTAAGACTACATGGCTAAGTCTGAAGAATTAAACAGTCGTCCAGAGGAAAACCCTGACAATGCTAAAATATTAGTAACTGGCACGGAGCTGAAAGCATTAGTAAATGATGCTGTTATCGAAGCACTAAATAGACAGTATAGTGAATCAAGCGGGACCCGGAGTAGGACCCGATCCGCACCACGTTCTAAGCCAAGAACACACTCGGAGGCTCATAGCAAACCGCCCTCTAAGAAAGATGAGCCTAAGAAAGATGAGCCCAAGAAGGATGATGACCGACATTCATCCAATCACGACAGTGTTCCCCCGAAAAGGAAGGTGTATGACGCCAAACCACACACCAAGTCCTGTACTTACAAGTACTTTGTTTCGTGCAAACCTCGGGACTTCACCGGGGAGAAAGGAGCGATAGATTGTATGACTTGGTTGGACGAAATGGATACGGTTGTAGACATCAGCGGTTGTGCTGAAAGAGACGTAGTAAGATATGTGCCCCAATCGTTTAAGGGAGAAGCACTGGCGTGGTGGAAGTCACTCATCCAGGCTGCTGGAAAGGTCACTCTTTACAACTTGTCTTGGGATCAGTTCGTTGATCTCATTAAGGAAAATTATTGTCCGCAGCACGAAGTAGAAAGAATTGAATCAGATTTCTTATCTTTGGTGATGAAGAATTTGAACTGCCAGGCCTACCTCACCACTTTCAACACCTTGTCAAGGTTGGTTCCATACTTGGTAACCCCAGAGCCGAAAAGGATTGCTCGCTTCATCGGGGGTTTAGCCCCTGAAATTAAACCAAGTGTTAAGGCATCGAGGCCTGCAACCTTCAGATCAGCAGCTGATCTGTCTCTAGCTCTGACCTTGGATGTAGTCAGACTGAGAGCACTCAGGAACTCAGAAGAGAACAAAAGAAAGCGTGAGGACGATACCTCACGAAGATCAGGTAAGAAACACCGAGGAAATGACGACCACAGGAAAGGGTCGGGGTCTAAGAGAGATGGGCAACAATCGGGGGATAAGCCCAAATGCAAAACTTGTAAGAAGAACCACTTTGGGAAGTGTCGTCTTGAGTCCAAATCCCAGTCTCACCCGAGACCCTGTGGAATTTTCAAGTCTACGGATCATAAGACATTGGAGTGTAAGAAGCTGAAGGATGCAACATGTTTCGGTTGCAACGAAAAAGGGCACATTAAGACTAATTGCCCAAAGAACGCCAAGAAAGCCGAAGATGGGAAGAAGACAAATGCGAGAGTCTTCAAGATGGACGCTAAGGAAGCTGTTCTAGATGACAACGTGATTACAGGTACTTTTCTTGTAAATGATGTTTTTGCTAGAGTTTTGTTTGATTCTGGAGCAGATAAGTCTTTTGTGGATAATAAGTTTTGTGACATGTTGAAATTGCCTGTAAAACCCTTAAGTATAAAATATGAGGTGAAATTAGCTGACGGAACCATAGAAACAGCCTCAACTGTTTTAGATGGATGTGTTATATCCATTAGGAATCACTCGTTTCCTTTATCCTTACTTCCCTTTAAGCTAGCCGGCTTTGATATAGTTATAGGAATGGATTGGTTATCGCATAACCAAGCCCAGATTATGTGCAACAGAAAGCAAGTGGTAGTCAAAACCCCGTCTGGGGAGTCACTTACCATTCAAGGGGATACTCAGCACGGATTGCCTGAGCAAGTGTCCATGCTCAAGGCATCCAGATGTCTACAGAAGGGTTGTGTCATTTATATGGCACAAGTTACTATCGATGAGCCTAAGCCTAAGATTGAAGACATCCCTATCATTTCGGAATATCCTGAAGTTTTTCCCGAAGAGCTACCTGGTTTACCACCAGATAGACAAGTAGAATTCCGAATTGACATCATCCCTGGTGCTGCACCAGTAGCGAGAGCACCTTATAGGTTAGCACCAACGGAGATGAAGGAGTTAAGGACGCAATTAGATGATCTGCTAGCCAAAGGTTTTATTAGGCCTAGTTCGTCTCCTTGGGGAGCGCCGATCTTGTTCGTCAAGAAGAAGGATGGATCGATGCGTCTGTGCATCGATTACCGTGAGCTTAATAAAGTCACTATCAAGAATAGGTATCCTTTGCCCAGGATCGACGATCTGTTCGATCAGTTACAAGGAGCAAGCTACTTTTCAAAGATCGACCTGAGGTCAGGTTATCATCAGTTGAAGGTCAAAGATGAAGATGTGCACAAGACAGCGTTTAGGACTCGCTATGGACATTACGAGTTCTTAGTGATGCCTTTCGGGCTCACTAATGCACCGGCCGCATTCATGGATCTCATGAACCGCGTCTGCAAGCCTTATTTGGATAAATTCGTCATCGTCTTTATTGACAACATCCTTATTTACTCAAAGAACCAAGCTGACCACGAGAAACACCTTCGTTGTATTCTCAAACTTCTACATCATGTGAAACTCTACGCCAAATTTTCGAAGTGCGAATTTTGGCTTCGAGAAGTCCAATTCCTTGGACATGTGGTAAGTGAGCGTGGTATCCAAGTGGATCCCGCTAAAGTAGAAGCCGTTATGAATTGGCAAGAGCCGAAGACGCCTACTGAGATTCGCAGTTTTCTGGGTTTAGCAGGATATTATAGGCGCTTTATCGAAAAATTTTCAAGGATTGCTGCGCCCCTAACTTCATTGACACGCAAGAAGGTTAAGTTTGATTGGGGCCCTAAGCAGCAGGAATCCTTTGATATTCTGAAGAAAAAGTTGAGCAATGCGCCAGTGTTAACATTGCCCGATGGTATAGAAGAATATGTGGTGTATTGTGATGCATCACACACTGGTATGGGCTGTGTACTCATGCAGAAAGGCAAAGTTATTGCCTACGCTTCACGACAGCTAAAGGTGCACGAAAAGAACTACACCACCCATGATTTGGAATTGGGTGCTGTTGTATTCGCATTAAAACTTTGGAGACATTACTTATATGGAGCCAAATGTGTGATCTATTCAGATCACAAGAGCCTTCAACATTTGTTTAATCAGAAGGACTTAAACATGAGGCAAAGACGCTGGATGGAAACTTTAAATGATTATGATTGTGAGATAAAATACCATCCAGGCAAAGCAAATGTAGTTGCTGACGCCTTAAGCAGAAAAGAAAGAGTGAAGCCAATAAGAATTAATGCCAAGCGCATCGAAATCAGAAATGATTTGAACAAAAGGATATTAGCTGCACAGAAGGAAGCTGTGTTGGAAGCTAACTATCCTGAAGAAAAGCTAGGCGTAACTGAGGAGCAGTTATCCTATGATAGGGCTGTTCAAAAAGCTCGCGGCTCGGAGCTCGCTCGAAGCTTGCTCGGATTTAGCTCGGAAAAAGCTCGCTCGATTTGGCTCGGTTTAAAAGTGAGCCGAGCCGGCTTGGCTCGTTTAGAAAGTGAGCCTAGCTCGGCTCGGCTCGTAACGAGCCGAGCTGGCTCGGTTTGGCTCGCTTTGTAGCTCGGCTCGGTTTACCTCGAATTATTTTACTTATAATAAGTTTTAATTTTATATACATTATAATATATTACAAAAAAACTGATTATTATTTACATGTATATAGGTTTGTAATTTGATATTTATGGCATATTTGAAGATTGATTACCATACTAATGAACTAATATTGTATTTTATTGAAATTAAAACTTATTTTGCGTTGTTAAACTTGATTTTGGTTTGAATTGTATTAGGTTGAACTTATTTTGAATATATTCTTTTAAATTATTGAATAATATTTTAGGCTATTAAATTTTAAGAGGTATATATTAGTTTTTTTTTTATAAAATCGAGCCAAACCAAGCCGAGCCGAGCTAGCTCGGTTTAAAACCAAGCCGAGCCCGAGCTTAGATTTTCAGCTCGGTTTCAAATCCGAGCCGAGCCGAGCCAGCTCGGTTTATAACCGAGCCGAGCCCGAGCTTGGCCTGGCTCGGCTCGGCTCGGCTCATGAACAGCCCTATCCTATGACAAAGACGGAATGCTTAGATTGAATGGACGAATATGGGTTCCAGTTTATGGAGGAATTCGAGATGTTATCCTCCAGGAAGCCCACAGTTCCAAATATTCCGTTCATCCTGGAGCTGATAAGATGTACCAGGATCTAAAAGCCAACTACTGGTGGATTGGTTTGAAAAAGTCTGTAGCTGCCTATGTAGCTAAATGTTTGACTTGTGCGCAAGTCAAAGCTTAGCATCAGAAGCCGTCAGGTTTGTTACAACAACCTGAAATTCCCACATGGAAATGGGAGATGGTGACGATGGATTTCATCACCAAATTGCCAAAGACGAGAAAGGGAAATGATACTATATGGGTCATAGTGGATAGACTGACGAAGTCAGCACATTTCCTACCCATTAAGGAAACTTACAGCTCAGATATGTTAGCCCAGTTATACGTTGATAAAATTGTAGCTTTGCATGGAATACCTGTGTCTATTATCTCCGATAGAGATACTAGATACACGTCACATTTTTGGAAGAGTTTCCAACAATCTTTGGGCACACGTTTAAATTTTAGTACGGCTTATCATCCTCAGACTGACGGTCAGAGTGAGCGTACTATTCAAACGTTGGAAGACATGCTACGTGCATGTGCGATCGACTTGGGTGGTAGTTGGGATAAGAACCTACCACTAATTGAATTCTCCTACAACAATAGCTACCACACCAGCATAAAAGCTGCGCCTTTTGAGGCCTTATACGGTAGAAAGTGTAGATCGCCCATCTGTTGGGCGGAAGTTGGAGATGTCCAACTATCAGGACCAGAGATAGTTTTTGAGACGACGGACAAGATTGTCCAGATTCGCGATCGTTTGAAAGCTGCCAGGGATAGGCAGAAAAGTTATGCGGATCCAAAGCGTAAGGCTTTTCACTTCGAAGTAGGTGATAAAGTGTTGCTTAAAGTATCACCCTGGAAGGGGGTGATGCGATTTGGTAAGAAAGGCAAACTAAGCCCGAGATACATAGGACCTTTCGAGGTTATCGAACGTGTCGGGTCAGTTGCTTATAAGTTAAACTTTCCTGAAGAGCTTAGTGCTATCCATAATGTGTTCCACATCTGTAATTTGAAGAAGTGTTTCGCTGATGAATCACTGGTTATACCGCATACGGATGTACATATAGATGAAAGCTTGAAATTTGTGGAAAACCATTGTCGATTGAGGATCGATAGGTAAAGAAGCTTCGAAGGAAGCATGTGCCTATTGTGAAGGTCAAATGGGATGCCCGTAGAGGTCCCGAACACACATGGGAGGTAGAATCCGCGATGAAAGAAAAATACCCTCATTTGTTTCAGTAAATCTCGGGGTCGAGATTTCTTTTAAGGGGGTGAGGATGTAACACCTCGAAAATTTACGTCCAATAATGTACTGACACGTGTCATGGACTTTGAATATGTGAAAACATACTTTAGAGGGACTAAAGTTGACAAACAATGGAACTATGTGAATATAAGGGTCCAAAGTGTCAACAATTGATAAATAGGCCCTACAATAACCCTACATGGTGTTTATAATCTGAAACGGATAAATCATGGATCATACAGAGCGAAAAATGAAAGAAAGTGAGGGATTACAAACTACAGGGGCTAAATGTGTCAACATGTTGAAATTATACCTCTGAGTGATCTTTTGGCAAACCCGAAGCTTTGTAATGATAAAATATACTCACTAGAATATGTGATAAAAATTTCATGAAGTTTCGTGATCGTATGAGAAAGTTATGATCAAAACCGTACACGAAGGGTTAAATACGTTAACGTTGATTTCGTGACTTTTCGGGTAAGCACAAAGTTGTTCGAGGACTTTACCATGTTTGTAAATATCCCAAGGCCCTTAAAAATCAGAATTTAGGGTCTAATGTGCAAGAAAAGGACCCAAAACAACGTTACAAAGGTCAAGGACTGAAATGTAAAACTTAAAAACATGTTTAACCTGTTCTGCGCTTGTACGCGGCCCGCGAGGGGCCTGTCGCGGCCCGCCTGCGACCTGCCAGCGACAAAAACAACCTGCAAATGCCAGTTGCTGTTCTGTTTCGATTTGTAACCAGCTGTTGTCGATTCAAGGAGCTCACCAATGAACTTTCATGCACCTAGGGACACTTGTATACTTCTTACAACAATCCTAGACTCACATGGCAGCCTCTAAACAGATCAAAGTGATGATAAAAGGGTCTTGAAGTAGTAAACTATGAACACTTACACTTTCAAAATTCACAAGATCAACTTCTGAAGCTTCCTGGACGTCAAGACATCTTCCTAGTGATCTCTAAGCTTTATTAGGACCATTGTAAGTATTCATAACCTTTGCAAATTCGTTCTAGCTTAGTTTATCAACCGAAAGTCAAACCATCGTAATTTAAACTTGACTTTGAGATTAAACGAGATTGGCTCTGTCATTTCTCAAATTGAAAGTACCTACAAGTTGGTATTTATGTGGGTAACAAACCCCTAAAAGGGTATTTTCAGATTCCCACTCTAAGTATGTTAATTGTCGAGTCAAAGCTTTTCTTAAAAAGTCAACAGAATGCGTTTTTGCAAATTTAAGCATGATTAACAATGTAGGCTACATGCAACCTGTTTGATCATCAAAATAACTTTGTAATTAATGTAAGAACATGTTTCAACATGATCAACTCGACAATTTTCAGTTTAAACCCGAATCGGAACCGAAAGTCGCAAAAATTGACTTTTCTTTGACTTTCAGTTCTGATCCGTTCATGCATGTTTGAGATCTGCATTAGAGCATATTTTGGACCAATTTTCATATAAGTTTAACTCTCTGAGATTTTTACAACTTGGTTCAATGCTTAACCGATTCATATGCATGTTTCAGATTTATGCTTAAAGTTGACTATTTTGCCCTTTTTACTATAAAACGTGATTTTTGAAAAAGTGAAAGAGTAGAAACATTTGTTACTGATTTCTAAACTTTCACCAAAAATTTGATATCAGTTTGAGGTCCAGATTAAGAGTTATGCTCATTATCGTAATTTGAAAGCTTTATGTTACATAAACGGCATAATTAGCATATAACCTATTTAAACCCACTTTTTGATATCAAACTTTTGACCCACTGATGTTATATAATATTTTGGGATTTTAAAAGATTTTTATTTAATTTTTGGCTGATCATATCATAGGTCTCTAAGTTTAATTCGGTAAATACCGATTTTGCCCTTTTAAGCCATAAAATGAGTTTTATAAATCCTTTTGACCCCAAACCTTTTTCTACTGATTTTATTGGTTAAATAAATTATTTTGAGCATTCTGGAAATATAAAAATATCAGCTTTCTTTTAAAAACCCGGAAACGGCTCTAAATCGTCTTTTTAAGCGTTTTTAACGCATAGAATGTACTATAGCCATATTAAACATATAAGGTTGATACCTACTGATGTTTTTAGTATATTTTTATATAATAACAGTAAGTATAAGTTTCTGAACTCAGGTTTCAAGTTTTGACCTTTTTAGCCCTTGTGAAATTACTAAAATACCCCTAAGGTGCATAGTTTGGTTTTAATTGATAAGTTTCACATATAGATCATACCCTACTGTTATAACATGTTAAATTAAGTATATTTACTGTATAAACCAGAACTGTAACTCAGATTTCTAATTTAACTCTTTTATAAACTTTTAAATGACCAAAATGCCCTTATGAGGCATCATTTGTGTTTAAATCCATTGTGGGCATAATAGAAGATATCTTACTGATATTATAACATTTGTAGAGCATATTATCTCAGGGAACTTGCATATGACCTTTACGGATACCCGTAACGCTATTTTCGCGTTCGGTTCGGTTTATGTAACTAGTTTGCATAAATTGACCGAGACGGGTCAAACATTATCATTTTTGTCTCAAAATCCAGAATGTATTTAGTATACCCATATTATACAAGTATTCAAACTTGTCGGGTCTAAATCACATTCTATCCGGTCTTCGCTTAATCGTGCGTTTGAACCGTTTCGTCCTTAAAGCTAACCGGTCTAAGCTTAAGCTTAAATAAAGACCCGTTAGAAATCTAATAGGTTATTATAAACCTTCGTTCCAGATTAGGAGCACCAGTAAAAGCTACCTTCACTTGCTTATCGTGAATTAATACTTACCAAGGTAAATACTTTTAACTTATTTTCCCTATACGGGCTTGGGGTACGGTATATAGAATACCGCTTGGTCCGGCATTGAATTCTTTAATCCAATTGTGGTTAAATTTATTGAGATGCTATGTTTTGAACGTGTTTTGTTTGCTTAAAGCCTTTGGGGGGTTAATGACCATGTCCCGGATATCCTTGGCATTATCTTACGAGATGGCCACGACCTGAGCACGGGGTGTAGGCGTACACCCGTCAGTGTATAACTCAATAATGTTGTGTGTCTATTAATCTTTAACCCGGTCTACGGATCGGGCTACTGAATGCATAAGTAACATGTAAATCCCTTACAAGATTATATTGCATAATTATCCCAAGTTATAAAAATATTTTGTGCCACGTGCATTCAAATCAATTTTCAACTCTTTTCAAAATGAGTCAGTTAAATTGTATTTACCAGTGTAAACTGACGTATTTTTCCCAAATGGTTAAGTGCAGGTACTCTACGTAATAGGCTGGCTATCTTCTGGAGCGTCCACAATAAGTCTCGCAAGCTTGGACGACAATAAACTGTTGAACAATATCTTATTTTGTTTTTGATCCGCCTGTGGATCTGTTTCAACTATTAGTGATATTTAATATTACATTTTATTTAAAGTTGAAATGAATCTATCTTTGCTTCCGCTGTGCATTTATATATTGTGTTGTTTGTCTATGATGATACCAACTACGTCACGATACTCCCCACCGGGCCCACCGGTGACACGTGGAAAATAGGGGTGTGACAATTCTGAGCAAACCGACAAACATCGACAAGATGACCTGACTTCCCACAGTTAGTACAGAAACGGCACTGATGTTGCGGTTGATGGTGACTGTTGCATCTATTGCACAAAGGTGCATTCCCTGAATACGGCTTCTTCGCTGGAGGTTGTGCGGGTTGGTTGGGAGCTGCCTGGTTAGCTTGGGCAGTGACAGCATAGTTTTGGGAGGCCTTACGCTTCCTTGCCCTTTTTGATGAACCAGAATCCTTTCCATTCTTGTTTTGACCTTTCTTGCTATCTTCCTTGTCAGACGACTGTTTCTTGCCCTTGTCACCCTTCCTGTGTAACTTATTCTTCCGAATCTGCGACTCAGTCAATGTCGCTGATAACTCGATTGCCTGACGGAGTGTGGCAGGGTTACTACCAGTAATGATGTCTTGTACTGAGTCAGGTAGGCCGTCGATGTATCTTTCGATAGCCTTGTCAAGTGGGGTAACCATCGTTGGGCATAGCAGACTCAACTCCTCAAACCTATCAGTATATGCCCTGTGCTCGCCACTATCTTGTTTCAAGTCATCAAACTCCTTCTCCAACGCTCGTTGTTCATGACGAGGACAAAACTCCCTCATCATAAGAGCTCTAAGTTCCGCCCATGTCTGTGCTAGAGCAACTTCTGCACCACGGTCTCTCATTACCCCATTCCACCATGTAAGAGCCCTCTTCTGAAACACGCTCGAAGAAAACTCGACCTTGCGATTATCCGGACACTGAACATGACGGAAAGTATTCTCAATGCTCTCGAACCATTGAAGAAGCCCAGTCGCTCCTTCAGAACCACTAAACTTGAGTGGTTTAGCCGAGTTAAAATCCTTGTATTTGCATGGAGCATTGTTGTTGTTGTTGGCTTGGTTCCATTGAGCAAAGAGATTTGGGAATTGAGCAGCCATCTGCTGCGCAATGATTTCTGCCAGTTCGGCAGTCGCTATCTGGTTTTCGCGTCGAGGAGGCATTCTAAAAGAGGAAAACATGAAAGGGAACGAGTGAGATGATTGGATGAAGAGAATGAGATGAAACAAAATTAACAAAAGCAAAGATGGTGGTCATTCGTCCGCATTACCAAGCTATCAAACGACACACAGTGACTAATCAAAGTAAATGGATCAAAAATAATGTATCGCGAAGACATGCTCGCCTATAAGTGAACACTCATCCCAAGAATTCCCAGGTAAGCACAACTGGTCTCGCGTCTGATGAGATATATACGAAGTGCTTGCCTAGACAGAAAACCCAGAATACAGGCATTCACTCTTCCAGTTTGCACGTGTTCACACTATTTAGAACCCAAAACTTTGACGAGATTTTGAAAATTTGAAGGCACAAGGCCAAAAACCAAACTGGAAGGGTTCAAAACCATATAACAGAGGGTTCAAAACCTTACAATAGAGGGTTCAAAACCTTGTAATAAATCATCCAAAAACAGAAGATTGTTTTTCAAAAATCGTGTTGGAAAATTTTGGTTTTTGTTTTGATAATCACCTAAGGATAGGTGATATGTATGTTTTAAGATCTAAACACAAGATAACTTTGTGTTAGGGTCCTAGAAAGGTTATAGTCTAGGTCAAAGAATTACTAATAACCTAATTCCCTATAACCATTGGCTCTGATACCAACTCTTCTGTCACACCCCGACCGCGTATAACATGCAACCACGGCGGAAACGTCGGGGAGTGTTGAGACAGAATTAATTGTTTCATAACCATGGCATTCAAGGTTGTATTTTATTTATAAACATAAGAGTTACATTGTCTTAAACAGGAAATAAAGAGTTCAGAACATAATTAAACTAAGTCTATCTTCATTTTATGTCTCTAAGGCACAGGTCCGCCCTAGTGTCACGATCATCATCCTACGGAAAACCTCCTGAAAACACATGTGAAAATAGGTACGTCAGCATAAAAATGCCTGTGAGATACATAGGTTTTGTGAAAATAGGATTCATGACTTATAAGTTTAGGAAAAGTTGTGTAATAACAGTCAGTCATGAACCTTGTAAGTTGTTTTGTTTTGTAAATCATTAAAAAGCAATGATATGTATAAATAAGAGAATAATGTAAGGTTAAATGAATAACCAAGTAAAAATGAGTTTGTATAAGATAAGTTGTTTTGTAAATCAATGTCTTCTGAAAATAAGATGTTTATGTAAAATGTAATATGTCAAATATTGAAATGATTTCAATAACGCTACGACATGTAATGTCATACAAACACTTATATATAGGAAGTACCAGCGGCGTATCCACCATGCTTGTATCGTATTACACACGCCTCGTTACTCAAATCACTTACTCAAACCAACCATCAATGTAAATTGTTCATGAATAAATGAATTTTCATGTGTTAATGTGTAAACCATATTGAAATGTCTATGTCCAATATAAACCACTAAATGTGTATATCAATGTCAAAATGTTTATGTTATTGTAGATCATGTAATGTGTACCCAAAAGTATCATGTATGGTAAGTGAAATATATCAACTAAACCATATGTAAAAATGCACAAAAACAAGGTATTGATGTAAAACATAGTTTAAATCAAAGTTATGTTTTGTGGAACAAATGCATGCTATACTGATACAAACATTTATGCGGTATTGTGAAAATGCATACATCCAAGCCTTGAGACTGTGGCGATAAACCCTTAAACAAATTAAAGGTTTATCTAAGTTATGTACATCAAATTCGGTCATTCCTTCCAATCCAAACAAACCTAGGATTTCAGGAACGGGAGTTGTCAATTCCTATGGTACCACTACCTACTAACGAACGGCGTAGCTAATGTTAATGAATGTATTGTTCCATTGTAAACAACCCAAATGTCATACCAAAATGTAAACATGTGATGAAAACAACTGTACTAAGTATGTAACAAATGGACATACATAGCATGTGACGTGAAACAAATGTACTAAGTATGCACACAATGGACATACATAGCATGAAATGTAATGTAATGTAAACCAATGTACTAAGTACGCACACAATGGGCATACATAGCATGAAATGTAATGTAAAACAATGTACTAAGTACGCACACAATGGGCATACATAGCATGAAATGTAATGTAAAACATGTACTATAATGTACTAACGAACATAGCAGGTATATGATGTGAAACATGGAAAGCATGAAAGTAACAAGTAGGCACATGTGTTTCACCCCAAAACAGTTTGGAAAACAGTAAAAGAGGGGTCTATGTACTCACTTGAGATTGCTCAGAAGTCCTAAGATAACCACCAAGCAATGCTAGAGATCACGGAATCAAACGGCACCTAATATAGGTAACTATGTTAATAAACCGGACCTATATCGGAAGATCGGATAGAATGCGGGTTCGTAAACCAAACAAGTATGGAGACTCGTGTAATATGGTTTAACAAAGCCCACATACTAAAACGAAACTTAACCTAAGTGTTCGTGACCCATTACGACCCGTTTAGGTAGCTTATGCTACTTTAACGCGTCGCTCGCGTGAAACGCGTTCGGACCGCCTAACTAGTCCTATGACAAGTAACATATGCCTTAACATGTCTAATATTGTTGTCAAATCAGTTTAGATGTCAAAAGTTATGTTACATATGTTTAAAATGAATTTTGGCATCAAAGGGGTATTTTGGTAATTTACCTAAGGCATATAAACTACCTGTTATACAACTACTTAAACGAAGCGACCATAAGGTATAACCTCGGAAGGTTATTCCCTATATGCTATGGTCACCTAATGTGTTTGGTCGGATCCTAATGATCGACCAAATGGGTCGGGTTCGAAGGTATAAGCGATTTATTAGATCGCTTACCCTTACGACCCTAGACAACGTGGTAATCAGTAGGTATAGTCACAAGGGACTATAACCATCGTGATTACAATCACGTTGCGAAGTTCAAACGAACTTCGCATTGACCATAAACTGGTCAATGCAGAAAGTCAAACAAAGTTTGACTTTCGGACTCGAAAAACAATAAAAGAACGAAGGAACACTTACGAAGGGTCCCCGAATGCTAATCTAGATCAAAATAGCTCAGGTATGAAACAAAGGTTTCAACTTAGAGCACATTAGATCAGATTCTTGTGAGGAAAAGTGAAGGGTGGAGGTGGGTATTTAGTTTTTGGTTCACCGTTAGGATCATTTCTTGGAAAAGGGGGCACGATCTAAGCCGTACACTTGTTGGAAAGTTGTGGTAACTCATTTGCCATCCACCATAAGAGTTTGACACTTGGCACTTGGCCTTTGGAGAGTGTTAAGGGCTGTTAACAGCTGAAAAAAAACGTTTTGCTGCATCTGGCCCCTACTTACGGACCTAGTTTGGCAGATTTACAGTTTCAGTCCCTGCAACCTCAAAACTTGGTTTTCGATGCGTTTTTTGACACGTTTAAGCCCCGTTAACCCTATTTCAAAGCTCTAAAATGAAGTTAAAGTATAGGGAACTTAAAATGTGTTCAAAAATATCTCGGGTGTCGGTTCTTTTAGCCGTACGGTTACGTTGTTCGGTTAATTACGACGGAATGCGCATAAGCGCGAAAAATGATCCAATTGGCGTGACGAATGGATTTTTCTTATGCCAAACACTAAAATAAAATATTTTAGTGCTTACATAAATTTTTGGATGTCCGGATGTATTCAGAACGTAAGTTATGCGCGAAAATGCAAACTTGTGCACTTTTTGACGCTTTTAGTCCCTGAATGACCCCAAAAGTTTATTTTAGCATACCGAACCCCTCAAAGCCTATTTCTAAGCTATGTAAAGGATATTTATGGTATGTTTAACTTATGTTCATGTTCCGGAATGTTCGTTACAGTTCAAATTGGCATACTTTCGCAGTTTGTCAAGTTTAGTCCCTGTAAGCGAATTAACTTGTTTTTGCCATACCAAAGCCTTCAAAACTTATTTCTAAGTTATGTAAGGGTTATTTAAGGTATGTTAAGTATATGTTGATGTTCCAGAGTATTTGTCGCATTAAACTAGCTACGTTTACGCACCAGTTTGCGTATAACTCTCTAGAAAGTGATATAGAGTTTGAAATTGAATAAAAGTCAAAACATGAAAAATGTAAAACATAACCAAACAAACATTGGGATCAAATAACATTGTTTTATTGATAATAGAACTGTTCATAATGATTACAAGCACAGATGTTACAACTGATTACGTTTACGCATCAGTTTGCGTATCACTTTCCAAAAAGCGATTTAAAGCTTGAAATAGAACTCGAATCAAATCGTAAAATCGTCAAACACAAATACACACATATTAACACCAAAACACATCATTTTATTGATAATTGATATTATTTTACATCGTACATCGTTTACAGAGCACAGATATCACAGACGGAGATGTAGGAATTGAAGAAACAACTTGATGAATTACTAGAGAAAAGTTTCATACAACCTAGCTCATCGCCATGGGGAGCACCGGTGTTATTTGTCAAGAAGAAAGACGGATCAATGCGTATGTGCATTGATTACCGATAATTGAATAAGGTTACGATTAAAAATCAATACCTACTACCAAGAATCGATGATCTATTCGATCAACTTCACGGAGCTCGATTTTTTTTCTAAGATCGACTTACGCTGAGGATATCATCAACTGAAAGTACAAGAAGAGGACATTCCTAAAACTGCTTTTAGAACAAGATACGGTCATTGTGAATTTACGGTCATGCCATTTGGTTTAACCAATGCCCAACCGCATTTATGGACATGATGAACAGGATACATAAACCATACCTGGATAAATTCATAATTGGCTTTACATATGATATTCTAATTTACTCTAAGAGTAAGGAGGAACATGCAGAGCATTTTGCATATACTCCTAACATTGTTGAGAAAAGAAAAGCTTTATGCTAAATTCTCAAAATGTGTATTCTGGTTGCAAGAAGTGCAATTCCTTGGACATTTGGTTAATCATGAAGGAATTCATGTGGATCCCACAAAGATCAAGGCAATTACCAAATGGAAAGTCCCTGAGTCCCCAACAGAAGTAAGAGGTTTTCTTGGACTTGTAGGATATTATAGACGTTTTATTCAGGATTTTTCTAGAATAGCCATTCCATTAACCAAACTAACTTGTAAATCAGTTAAGTTTGAATAGGGACCAAAACAGGAAGAAGCGTTCAGGATTTTGAAGCAAAAGTTAACCAACGCCCCAATACTCGCCTTGCTAGAAGGAACTGAAGACTTCATAGTTTATTGTGATGCGTCTAAGTTAGGATATGGATGTGTGCTGATGCAACGTCAAAAGGTAATTGTGTATGCCTCTAGACAGCTTAAGAAACATGAAGAGAATTATACGACCCATGATATAGAGTTTGGAGCAATAATTTTTGCCCTTAAGATTTGGAGACACTATCTTTACGGTAGTAAGTTCGTTGTATTCACAGATCATAAGAGTTTAAGATATGTCTTCGGACAAAAGGAATTAAACATGAGGCAAAGACGTTGGATGGAAATCCTTAGTGATTATGATTGTGATATCCAGTATCATGCAGGAAAAGCTAACGTATTAGCTGATTCTTTAAATAGAAAATACCATGAAAAGCCAAAAAGAGTATGCTCTCTTAGACTAAACCTTCAGATAGATTTAAATGAGCAAATTAAACACATATAGGAAACAGCAATCAAGGATGCCGCTGAAGGATTGAAAGGAATGATTAAGGAATTAGAGAAAGAAACAAATAGAATTTGGAGATTCCATAAGAAAAGGATCTGGATATCTATCCAAGGAAACCTACGAACCCGAATTTTAGAAGAAGCCCATAAGTCTAAGTATACAATGCATCCTGGAAGTGATAAGATGTATCAAGACTTAAGAAAGAATTTCTGGTGGATAGGAATGAAAAAGGATATAGCAAATTATGTTGCTAAATGTCTAACATGTTCACAGGTTAAATCTGAACATCAGAAACCTTCAGGATTATTATTAGAAATGCCAATTTGGAAATGGGAATTGATAACAATGGACTTTGTTACCAAGCCACCAAAGACACGAAAAGGTAATGATACAATCTGGGTGATTGTAGACAGATTAACCAAATCTGCTCATTTCCTACCAATGAAAGAAACTTTCAGTATGGAATAATTAGCCAAGTTGTTTGTAAATGAAATAGTTTCATTACATGGAATACCTTTATTATTGTGTCTGATAGAGACAACCGTTTTATTCTCATTTTTTGGACAAGTTTCCAAAAAGCAATAGGAACCAGATTAAATTTAAGTACATGCTATCATCCTCAAACGGACGGACAAAGAGAAAGGACAATCCAAACAATGGAAGATATGCTTAGAGCATGTGTAATTGATTTTGGAGGAAATTGGGACGATCACCTACCTTTAATAGAATTTTCTTACAACAATAGCTATCATACTAGCATCAATGTTGCACCTTTGAAGCACTCTATGGACGAAAATGTCGAACCCCAGTATGTTGGGCAGAAATTGGAGAAAAGCAATTGTCAGGTCCTGAGATTGTACAAGAAACAACTGAAAAAATTATTCAAGCCAAGGAAAGACTGAAAGTAGCACGAGATTGTCAAAAGAGTTATGCAGATAACAGACAAAAACCATTGGAATTTCAAGTTGGAGACAAGGTATTGTTAAAAGTTTCTCCATGGAAAGGAGTTGTCAGATTCGGTAAAAGAGGAAAGCTAAGCCCAAGGTATGTTGGACCTTTTAAAATTATCAAAAGAATAGGACCAGTAGTTTATCAGTTACGGTTACAAGAGAAAATGGCAGGAATACATTATGTATTTCATGTATGTAACCTCAAGAAGTGCTTAGCAGACGAATCGTTAGTGATACCTCTTCAAGATATAGAGGTAAATGAGAAACTTAAGTTTGTAAAAAAACCTATTCAGATTGAAGATAGAAAGATCAAGAATCTCAAACTCAAGAGATTAGTTCTAGTCAAAGTAAAATGGGACTCAAAGAAGAATACACATGGGAGCTCGAGTCAGAAATGCGAAGGAAATATCCACACCTATTCCAGTGAATCTCGAGGACGAGATTTAAAACAAGGTGGGGAGGATATAACAACCCTCGAAAAACACCCCTAAACGTTCTGTAATCAAGAAATTAGACCCGTGAAACATTTATGTAATTAAATAAATGAAAAATCAAGAAAACACCACCTGTCGCGGGCCGCGACAGGATCCCCTCAACCTTCTCGCGGGGCGCGAGAAGCCTTCCTTGCCAGACACCCTTTTGTGCCACGTGACACAACACGCGTCGAGGCTAGGCTCGTGACCAGGCGACCCTAGTCGTAGCTAGGGTGCCCTCACGGGGCGCGAGAGAACCAGGGGATTAGGGGTCGTGGGGAGCGAGAGAGCCCAGAGAATCCTATAAATTGAACTTCAGTTCGACATTTCAATTCGTTCAGCAATCCTTCTTTTCTCTCTATGTTATAGCTCGATATTATACCCCCAAACCACGAAGCTCTGCCCCGTTGTAAGTTTTTTAACCCCTGATCACTAATTCATTACCCTACCCGATTGATCTAGGACCCACCAACGCATGTCAAGGCTCTGCCCGACTAAGTTTGTTGGGTTCTGTCTCATGTTGTATGGCTTATGTGATTTGGGTTATTTTACTAACACGCGTGCATTGTATGTTATTTTATAGAAACTCAAGAAAATAATCAAGAAATATTACTAGAAAGCCCGTAGAAATACCTAAGTTTACAATGTGAGTCAATTCTCTTTTCTCATAGGTTGTGAGCCATTATTTCAAATGCTTTACAAAACCCTAAATATTTCAATTACAATGATTAAGTCTTTGTATTCTACAATTGCTGCAAGTATTATGGGGTTTGTATACAGTACTTGATAATCTTCACAATTGGGCACTGGTATCCAATGTGTGATATGACCATAGTCACAGATCCATCGAGTGTCAAGTACTGAACGAGTAATTGGGTAGATATAAACATTGTAATTGCTCTTAATACTGTAAAGTTATAAAAGCTCATTTTTATAAACTAAAATGTACTTGCCAGTATTTCTTGCTGATAAAATATTTTTAAAACGCGTTTCAGGTAACTTAATGTGAAGCTATAAGAAGCCGGCTATGGAGCACTGCCGGCTTAAAGAAAGTAGCTATAAAGTTACCTAAATAAAAATTTTATGTTTTCAGAAACTAGGGTTTATCCCTATAACAATATTATATATGAAATATGGATTTTATCCCATTTGTTTAAAATAAAAGTTTGATGTTTTGAAACTTTGAAATTTATTTCCTAACTACGATTCTGATGTTTTAATTCTGCTGCCAAATTAATAAACACCGATACCACCGGCTGTTGCTCGCGGCTCCCGCTCCCAGGGTAGGGGTCAGGGGTTACGACATTATACCTTATGGTCACGTCATTTGGTTAGTTATATGATAAGCCGTTTCTATGTTCTTAAAAATAACCAAAATGCCTTTTTGCACATAAATCCATTTTAAGCATATGTAACCAAATTATTAACATGTAAACTAATGTTGCGACATTATTAAACATGTTTTGGCATGTAAGACTTATCATAGGACTTAATTGACCATCCGATCATATATTTACGCAAATGACCCGTTAAAGTAGCGTAAACTCCCTTAACGAGTCATAACGGGTCAAAAGCACTTAGGATCCTTTCCAAATCAGAATGTTAAGTTTATTAAACCATATCATATGAGTTCCAACACTCATTTGGTTTATAAGACATCATTCTATCCGAATCCTCCGATTAAAGTCTCGACACACTAACATAAGTTATCCGACACATTAGGACACGTTTGAGCTTTGTTGTTTCCATTGATTCAAGGACGCTTACGCAATCCCAAGTGAGTACATAGCTCCCCTATTTTATGCTTTCTAAATGTTTTAGGGTGACTCATATGTGCTAAACCGTTTTCAAGTTTTCAAAACAAAGTCTATGGTTTATATTAAACAATACGATTTCAATAATGTGACGAACTTGTTGGTGCGTTATCCATAACACGAATGACATTTATTAGCTTTGGCCAACCGACCAGTAGTATGTTATGGTGTCATAGGACTGACAATCCCGTTATTGGACTGTCCACTGGATTTGGTGGATAGTTTGGGTAACAGAAATTGTTTCTGATTAACAAATCATTTGTTGATTTTGTTAGTCTAATTAAAGAGACCTTTCGAGGTCTATTAATGATACCCCATGGGTGGTATAGACGAGTCACACAGGTTTTAATGTATTCATTAAAGAACGACCAAAAGTTTTCACAATTAAAACACAGACGATTTATTTATGACACGAACGATTGATTGATGACACGGACAAATGGTTTATGACACGTACAATGGTTTATGACACGTACCATGGACGATTGGTTTATAACAAGGACAAATGGTTTTGAACAATGTCACGCAATGATTTTCACTTAAAAATATAAACCATATAATGTTTTCGGTCTAGATTCATGGCTACAAGGTTGTTGTTTTTCTTATATCAACTTGTAAAGTTGGTAAAATATATTGCAATATCAAACACTTTTTGATTTCAAGGTTCATTCTTGTTGATTCTCGAAGTCGGACGGGGTATTGCAATATGAATTCAAAGCCATAAATTTGACATACAAAACCTATGTACTCGCCAGCTTTTTATGCTGACAGTTTTTCACATATGTTTCAGGAACTATTGTTTGATGACATGAATGCATACTTCACATAGGATGGATGGGAGCCTTAGTGACTTTAAAATACAAAAGACAATTTATGTGTATTTTGTTCTCAGTTTATCCCAAGACAATGTAAACAATTATCTTAATAATACATAACTTTAAATACCATGTGTTGTGAAACAATTCCTGTAACGTGACTCCCCGATGTTTCCGATCGGGGTGTTACACTCATCATCTTCACTTATAAATCCACTTCACAATCCACACGCTAGTACACTACCATCTGTCATCCCTTTAGCTGCTCAATATCCACTAGAACTGCTTGCAGTTCAAAGTGAAATGGAATCTTTTTATAAGATAGAGGATCCATCCAAAAGAACCTTCTCATCTCTCTATGGCTTTAGACAACCCCAGAATTTGGATGAGTACTTGAAGCTGAAAGCAAAACAAGCAGAGGTTATAGCCAGAGAAGAAAGCAAAGGGATAGGTGATAAGAGATACCAAGGTCTGCTATCACATGGGCTTAACAAAGTGAGAAAGCTTGAAGACTTTGCTAAAGACCTTAGTAATCCATGTATGAGCAGCCATTGGATACTGAGCTTCAAGAGGAACTAAGGGTTGATTACTTAGATCTCATTATGAAGCACAAGTCCTATAAAGCAACAAAGGCCCAATTCAAGGACTGGCCAGTAGATGCTCTCAGAGAAGAAATTGACAGAATTACAAAGATAAACAATGATCCTCTGATCAAGAAAAGCGCACCAAATTGGAAGAAATCCAAGGAAAATGATCTAGATGAAGCATTAAAGTTCAAGAGAATGAGAGCAGAGCTGGTTGCTGCTAATTATGGGTCTGCAAGGTCAATAGCTAGATGGTCAAAACTTAATGTTGAAGAGACCTACAAAAAGCTAGAAGAACTCAGAGCAAAAGACCCAACAGTTCCTCAAAAGCCTGTTTATCCTCAAACCACTGTTGGCAGGCCTCAACAGACCCATGCCTCCAAAAAGCTTACCTTAACATCTGTTTTACCCACAAATGCCTTGAATCAATTAAAAAGGCAAAAGTAGACTGATAAGGAAGATGAGGAGAGGTATGAAGAAATTCGAAAAGAGGCCATTAAATGCCCGATTGAATTTCACATGGATGACGCTGATCAACTCACTACCCAATTACATGAAACAATCAAATAGTTGGCAAGCAGACCTCATTCCAAACTCGTCACAAATAACTCTCATCCCAAGAAAACCATCTGATCCAAAAAAACTAAAGTGGAACTCATCCTCAGACACTCACGTATTGACTTTGCTCAGATCATATGGTAATGTTGAAAGGATACCAAGGAAGGATGCATATGGTCTAAGTGTAGATGTCCTTCAAGATCTTTTGAATCTTCAACTGATAAGGGAAGAAGAAGACATGGATTCCTTGGACTTTGAACTTCAATTCAAAGGGCAAATCAGGGAAATGTTGATGAGGAAATAAAGATCAGAAATAAATGAAAGGTTTTGGTATCATCTGTTCTAGGGTGAGATTGTTGGCTCATGTGAAACCTTCCTTGAGAACAGATGATAGAAAGCCAAAACAGTTCCGCAACAACTGATCCAGAATAAATAGTGCTTTGAATTCTACTCCATTCAATGGCAAGATATCTAACAAGTGCTGCTTCAAAGGTCTGCTCAATACTAAGCACTGCTGGATTATAAAGACTGTTAAAGACTAAACCACTGAAGAAGTCAAAGATCTGCTTGAAGTCAAAGGTCTGATTACCCTTTGAGGAAAGCACTGCTAAAGCTTCAACAGAGGTTAAGTCCATCGGAGGATAGAATCAACAGAGTCTGGTAATCAGTGTTTTATTATTGTAACATTGTTTAGCATTAGCAGTGTTTAGAGGTTGTTAATGTTGTTAGATGTCACTGTCTAGGTGACATCAGCCAAGATGCCACAGTGGTTAGGATTGTACTATAAATAGACAGTGCCTGTACTGTTCTATTAGATCACTTCACTCACACTTGCATTTTGTATGAACAATCACTTGTGATCTCAAGCTGAGGGGATATAGCAATTCATGCATACGTGATTGAATCATTGTGTAATACAATCATTCAACTAAAAGTATTTGTGATGAAAGTTGTTCTACCATTGTTTGTGTTATAAAGTTTTTCTTCATTTCCGCTGCAATTATTTCATCTTATTATCTTCTTTCATTAATCATCTTATAAAAACAACACAAACAATTAAACTCAGATCCTAACAAACTCTTTGTTCTTAATCATAATCTGAACCTACAAGCGTTCACAAAACCAGACATTTCATTCGCGGTCAATAAACTATCTCTAGTTATGCACTCGCCAAACCAAACACATTGGCATGCTTTAAAACGGTTGCTTCCATATCTCAAAGGAACCATGTACCATGGCCTATTTCTAAATCAGAAATCCCCTTTGGAACTTAATGCGTTTTCAGATTCGGGGTGGGGTGGAGTCACAACCACCAGACACTCTACAACAACTTACATACTATATCTCGGCTCCAATATCATCTCTTGGAAATAAGCAAGACAAAAGTCTGTCTCGCGATTGTTTACCGAAGCTGAATACAAGGTGCTTGCTAATGCCACAACCGAGTTGTGGGTTCAAAACCTTCTAACTGAGCTTGGCGTACATGTAAAAGATCCTCCACATATATATTGTGACAACACAGGTGCCACGTATGTCTTCGCAAATCCGGTCTATTACTCACGCATGAAGCACATTGCACAAATCCGGTCTATCACCCACGCATGAGGCACATTGCTTTAGATTACCACTTCGTTTGTAAGAAAGTGGCTACCGGTGCCCTCAAAGTTCTTCATGTTAACTCAACCAACCAGCTAGCTGGTGTGTTAACCAAACCAGTTTCTCGAGCCCCATTCGTCTCTCTATGCTCCAAAATTGTAGTCTCTGATGGATTCTCCATCTTGTGGGGACGTATAAAGGATTATACATCTTCACGGACCAAACTGCAAACTACTTCAAATTAATTCAAATTCAAATATGGTCAAATGATGCAACTGTATATTTATTCTTATCACCTCAATCATTTCCTATTATTGTATGCCTTGTAATTGTAACCGTACATTTTATAATGTGAATGGATCCAACGAGATCATTAAGCCAAAAAAATATTGCACCAATGACCCAATTGAAATTACACCATCAGATATTGAATAATGAAAAGTCACAGCTTGACTTTTCAAAATGTGATAAAATTGACTATCCAAATAGCTTACCCATTCATCATGTTTGCAGATATATTGATATAAAAGAAGCTCGCAGTTCATTTTCTACACTTGTATGTGAGTTCAAATAAAAAGTTGGTGAGGAGCTCGCAGTTCATTTTGTAAGATGGAAGCAGCGAGGGCGGGTGGTTGCGGTGGTGGTGGCTGCAGAATCAAGTTAAGGATTATTCTGGTGGCTGCATGGTTGTGGTTGATCATCACAGCAACAGTAGCGCAGTCTCAAAACACCACCCACACCGATCCAGCTGAAGGTCTGTCTCCGCTTTTTTATACTATTTATTTTTTATTTCTATGTGCAATTATAGTTGATGATCTCAGATTCGCAATGGCGTATTCATTTCTGCTGATCCTTCACTCTATCTGAAACCTTAGTTTATTGAGCTCATTAATCAGGTTCATTTAATAGAGCTTGATCTTGATTCACTTTTGTTTAATATCAAACTCAATAATTCCAAACTACCATTTAACCACTTCCAACTCATTCAAACCGATTACTTTCAATTCATCTATTTGATTTACTCGATAAAACCTTTAAAGATAAAATGTAACTAAACGAGCTCACAAATGTGTCTGGTCACAATGAAAAACCACCACACTTTTCCAAAAAAATAATTCTGTCTTACCAACATCCTTATAGATTTCACATTATCAACAAATTTTACATAAATTTTTCATAACTAATTTATTTAGTACTATAATGTATTTTTTAACGGCAAATTTCTTCTATTCACGTTGTCTTGTCTGTGAGACTTGAATCTAAAATCTTCCTTCCAAAACATAGGTGTTTAAAGACTTTGTCTTTGTCAATGGACCACCCCATTGGTTTGTATTATAATATAATTAGGTTTAGTATCTTATAAACAAAAATAATAAATTACGTCCAAATTTTACATAATTAAAACTAGTGAAAGTGTAAAATACAATCCCTTAACGTATACAACGTGCGAGATGAAATAATAACATGCGTGATTAGTTTTATAACATGCGTGATTATGGTTTTACCCTATGCGTAATTTCTGATTTAATACATGCATGATTATGGTTTTTTCAACATGCGTGATTAGAGTTTTGAGTTTTATAACATGCGTAATTTCATCTCGTACGCATCGTATGTTAAGGAATATTGTACGTTAACCAACCCCAATAAAGCTAAACGTAACTTAAGATATATATATAATTTTACAACTCAATATACATGTTTTAACTTTTAAAAAACAATTAAATCGCCTTCGTAGCCATTTGTTCATGAACAAATATTCCAAAACATCTGGGACCGACATGTGTAATATAATGGACGTCCCAGTCAAAAACATCCATCACCTACCCAATAAATCTATATTTAATGTCAAATTGTCTCATGTGAATAAAATAACTAAAAGGTTCAATAATCACTATTACGTCACTAGAGATGAGCAAGAAACTAGTTAGCTTGAACTGATTTGTAGAAACCAACCTGAACCGAAGCCAGTTTGGAATCGATTGAGTACAAAGTGGTTCGGTTTGATATACAAACTGTAGGTTTAATTGGGACCTGTTCCTATTATCCACGCCACAAACTTAACCAAACTGATTTAGAACCGGTAAGAAAAATTGGTTCATTTATTTAATTAAACTAGGTTAGAACCCCGTGTAATACACGGGTTGAATAAATGTAATTTTATATGCCAAATAATAAAAAATATATCTTTAAAAACCTTGTTTATTACACGTGTTGAATAAATGTAATTTTATATACCAAATAATAAAACAATATATCTTTAAAAATCTCGTTTATTACATGTGTTGAATAAATGTAATTTTATACATTAAATAATAAAAAAATTATATCTTTAAAAACCTCGTGTATTGTTTATTGTATGGGTTGAGTAAATTTAATTTTATATATTAAATAATGAAAAAAGTTATATTTTTAAGAACCTCATGTATTATATGGGTTGAGCACATACAATTTTATATACCAATCAATAAAAAGTTATATCTTTAAAAACTCTGTGTATTATAAAGCCTTTGAACTAAACTGACAAAATGGCTCAAACAACAGGGACTAAAATAACATTTAACTCTTTACATTATATTTATTTATATTTAGTGTACACCGATTAGTTTTTTTTATTATATAGTATAGATATAGATTATTGAGTTAGTTACATAGTTAGTCCCTGTGGTTTGCACAAAGTAACATATTTAGATACTAATAGTTTAAAATCACATTATAGGGTATTAACTTTTCATTTTGTAACGTTTGGAGGTATTAACGTTATTTGTAGTTTTAAAATCACATTCTATTAGTACCTTAACTCTAGATTATTTATATTATAAAATTAAATTATATTTATGAAATAGTTTACAAAATTATATTAAAAGTTAACAAATATATCGTATATCACTAATCTAATATGCATATTAATATGATAAGTGTACTATATTAATAAGGTGATAACGTAAAGAGATGTTATAAATATTATAAAAGGGAAAAATTAAAAGAAAAGCAAAAAGATTATAAGATTAAATTTTATATCTAGCGAAAAGTATATAAAAAATTAATATATTAATGTAATAGCAACCAAAACACTTATAGTTATCTTTTAATTAATATTAATTATAATTAAGTAGGAGATATAGATGAGAAAACTAAAAAATAGATTTTTTTAAAAGATAACTAAAAAATAGATGGCTGCAATGAATGACATGTGTCCATTCATTGGTTTCTTTTATTATATAGTATAGATGTTAGTTTATTATTTTTTTTAATTTATAAAAAGCCGGTTATTTTTATCCTAAAATAGTTTAAAAATTATAAAATTTGTATTTTATGTTTTTTAAAACTTTTTTGTCAGAAAAATATTTAAAAAGTGCATGCAAGAATCGGTTTACGAATTGAAACTCAATGTTTCAAACCTGCCTTTCAAGCCGAGCAAACCAGTGAGGTCCCGAACCGGTTTCAACCAGATACACAATAACTAGGTGTAATGGTTTGACTAAAATTAAATAAACAAAAAATGTGACTGCCTGGTTTACTGGACCCTACATCTTTTCTCTCTAACACCCGCCAAGGGCTTGGCGGAGGGTGCCCTTGGTGCCCTCCTTTAGCTACGCATAATTGTGTTTGGCGGCTTAAATGTGTGTATGGAATGTGAAGGCTTTAACGCCTCCACTACAAAAGCAGTATGCGTTTTATAGGTTGCTAGACGAGTGTGTGCGCTATGCGGTGGGGAACACAAACACTGGCACGGGTGTCCACAGTTCAATTCGGTTATTATTCTCAACCGAAGTCGAAGTTATCGATTAATGTATTTTATTAACGAATTGGTTTTCGGTTAATTGGTTCTGTTTATTCGATAAATTGTTGACTTTTAGTTTGGTCAATAACCAAAATCAAACTTAGGCTAAGATGCTTTGAAATACTTGAAATTGATGTATAAATAAATGAAATTGGTGTATAAATACATGAAATAGAGATATAAAACATGAAATACAAGAAAAGGAGGTATAAAAGCTAGAAATAAGAAAATATATTGGTTCGATTTGGTTTGGTTAATTTCGGTTATTAATCAAGGGTACAAAAAAAACCGGTGTCCGATATCAATTAATTTGGTCCTTGGTTAATTCGGTTGATTTTGTTTTGGTTCCGAAAATCAGACAATGCTTCAGTTATTGCTCACTACTAACGCTAACATATCATTATTTTGAAATTAGAAAACATGTACCAATACTATACTCAAATTAAAGAGAGTAAAATCTTCATTTTTATGGTGTATTTAAAGAAAACATATATTAGCGTATGAAAAAGTTATGACCACTTAAAAATCATGAGGTGTAGTTGGTTTGAAATAAGGGGTAAAAGTGTAATTACCATTTAAATAAATAAAAATTGAGTAACGTTGAGAGATATGTATGTAATATTATTTTAACTAGGATTTTTCCACCGCACGTTGCGACGGAAAATCCGTATTCGATTCGTTACTTACCGTTATCATACCCGCAATCGCTATAGCTTATATATTGTCACGTTCAGAGAACCATAAAAATGAATACGGTATTCAAATCATAACGGTATATTTGAAGTTATAAGACGTTATATTATATTACTTAAATGCGTCATGTCTGTAAAACCATAAAAATATTGTATTAAATGCTAATGTTCTTCGGATGATATCAGTTCATTTTCTCATGGCAAAATACAAAAAAATAACTATATCTAATCGTTACCATAGATTAAAATAAGCACGTCAAAACATTATATTCGAAATGTATAAGACGCTATTTTTTTACTAAAATAACAAAAAGGGTAAACACGCCATTTATAAAAAAAAGTAAAGCATGACATCGCTTTGATGACATGTGCGATTGTGTTTTGATCACTCGTACGTTACTATTCATAGCTGTGTTTCGAGTAAAGTTTATATATAGATGTAGAAAAAATAAACACGTCACAATGACATACACATGATTTTATAAAATATATTATCTTAAGAGCCATAAGCGAAAGTTAAAATATGTCAAAAGTAGTTATAATGATAAAACATTACAATTAAGAACAAAAATACTATTTTAATAAATGTAGCTGACACAAATATTATGCTAGAAATATTATCTAGCTTAATAATTAAAATGACATTTACATACAAATCCCATAGGTTTCATCATGAACATTTAATTATATTAATGTAAATAAAATAAAATAAAAGTGAATGGGTATTTTTTATCCTTAAAGGTTTTTTATGACAATTCTACCCTTTACTACACAAAAATTACTTAGATATATTTACTAATACATGATGGCATTGATGTAAATAAATTGAAAGTAAAGGATTGTGTTTGTACTCTAACTTCATGATGTTATAATATAATATAATATAATATAATAGCAATTTTTTTCCCAACATATTTTTTAATCATATGCTTTATGTGTTGTACGTTAGGTAATTATTGTACTATTTTTATAAAGTTTAAGATGCACATGAGCGGTGCATTACGGGTATGTTTTGCAAAAGAAGCTGGTAGCTGGTGGCTAGAAACAGGTGGCTTTGTGGCTGGTAGATGGAGTATTTTAGATATATTTAGGTGTTTGGCAGAATAGCTAGGGCTTTTAATAAAATGTATAAAATGACCAAAATGTACATAACTGAAAAAACATAATATTAAACGTAATCTCTCTCTCTCTCTCTCTCTCTCTCTCACACACACACACACACACACACATATATATATATAGGGAGGGGCTCATGCGAGAACTTCATTTATTGCGAGAACCGCGAGAACCAATGTGAACACAACCTAAAATAGCTAAAAAAACCTAACCCCCACCCCCCCCCCCCCCAAAAAAAAAACCTAAACCCCCCCCCCCCCCCCAAGCTAAAATGCTAAAAACTAAACCCTCAAAAAACCTAAAAAAATCTTTAAAAAATCTAAAAAAATAAAAAAAAATCTAATTTTTTTTTAATATTTTTTATGCTCAAATCGCTACTTTTTAGTGGCAAAAAAAAACATTTTAATTTTTTTTTGGCTTCGAAAAGTAGCGATTTTTATATAAAAAAAAATGTGATTTTTAGCTATTTTTAGGCATTTTTTGGTTGTTTTCACATTGGTTCTCGCGGTTCTCGCAATAAGAGGTGGTTCTCGCATGATCTTCTCCCTATATATATATATAACTTTTTTCTCAAATAAATAAAACAGGGTCATTTTCAATTAAATAAAACATAGTCGTTCACAAACAGTTGAGAACATAATATAATACTATTAAATCATTAATGTCGTTATCTTTTAATAACTAAGAATTTGATTTTTCGTTATCTTTAGAAAAAAATTAATCAAAGAATTTGTTTAAAAGATAATTAAGAATTTGATTTTTTGTTATGTTTAGAAAAAAATTTAAAAAGTTGATGCATTAAAAAGTTCATTGTATTTAAAGGTTAAAATAGTCATTTTTTCACTAAAAAGTTCATTATATTTAGAGATTAAAATAGTTATTTTTTCACTAAAAGTTTGTAGCTCATTCTAAATGCTACTAGTATGAGCGTTCAACTAAAAGTTTCAAGCTCCTTCAACCAAACAAGGTTTTTTTTATTAAGTAGGAGCTTTTTCTTATAAGTTTAAAGCTAGAAGCTTCTAAAAGCTTCATGCTAAACATACCCTAAGTAACAGGAATTGGCATTTTCATAATAAACTGAATGTAGAGGGTTAGGTTTGACAATAGTTGAAACAAATATCCACAAACTACCATTTTGATATTTTCCCGCCTGAATGAGCATAATGTCAGTGGTAGTATGTTGGTTTAAGGTGGTTCTGCCTAAACTTACTCGCGACTTTATTTCCAGCAAAGGTCACTCTTCTTAATACCTGATGGTAAGACGGTGCAATACTCCATTTAAAACTGATTTTGATTCGCGTTACAACGAGTGAGATGGTCCTAATACATATTTTGAGTTGCGAGGTAAATGTTCGTTGAGTTTTGGGCTTTTGGCAATTAGGCTTGGGTAACATTATGTCTGGAAATGACATTAAAGATCAAGACCTCATTCTCGATCTCACTAGTGTATTGAGTTTTCGATTTTGTCAATTTGAAGATTTGGGTTAGTAGTAACTTGGTTATGATATTGATGTGAATGAAACTCGTGTTGCAGTGCGAGCTATAAATGAAATCTTCAGGCAATGGAGGATATCGGAAACTGTAGTAACACAGAGGGGATGGAACCTAAGCGGAGAACCATGCAGCGGCGCTGCTTTGGAAGCTACCAGCTTCGATTTACCGACTTACAATCCTGGCATCATATGTGATTGTAATTTCCCTAATTCTACTTGCCACATCACTCAACTGTAAGTGCTTATCTTGGATTTCTTCCCTTTAATGAACTTTAGGAACAACTTTTCTTACCACTACAACTGTTATACTTATATGTATTTCTGTATCTTTTGACAATGGTTGCTTCCCCAGAAAAGTTTATGCAATGGATGTGGCGGGCCCAATCCCAGAAGAACTCTGGACTTTGGTTTACCTTATGACTCTGTATGTATGCAGCTATTTCTTCACTATTGCACTGTGCTGTAAATTTGTTGAGTTATGTTTGGTTTGCTATATGGATAGTTTTGATAAAACGTTTTGACATCTTTTAGAAACACGTCTAGTTAGATGTGATAAACAGTAATTTTCTTTAGACCAAATTAATATGTAATTTTATCAAGAAAGTCATTGATCAAACTAACATGTTCTAATATTGATGTACTCTTGGAGTGTATAGATGAAATTTACTTTTTTTTTTTAAATAAAACTAAGATTGAGTTAGTTGTTTTATCATCAGAATTATGGTTTTGTTGCAAACTTGAGTAAGCTTAACAACATGCTAAAAGTGAGTGAGTGAATGAGTGTAGATGCTTTTGGTATGTTTATTTTTTTTATTTTTTACTTTTTCTTTTGCGTTAAAATACAAGTAGAATACTTAGTTTATTTTGTTTTACTTTTTGCATGTTATCAAATGCCATGTTAGTTGTAACGTCTAGAAATAACATGGTTGTGAAAACCATGTAGGCTTTTAGATTACTCCAATTGCGTGATGACCCTAAAATCACCAAGAAAGCATTCCCCTAAAAAATGGAGAACTTGTCTTTGGATATAAAACCTACAACTAGTTATGTCTGCGTGTGTTTATGTACACTCACATGTACATTAGTTCTTATGAATATCTATTCTTGTATTCTGCTAAATAATCAAGTATTTTCTACAGAAATTTGGCCCAGAACTACTTGACAGGTCCCTTGTCACCTTCAATTGGTAATTTAACTCGGATGCAGTGGCTGTAAGCGTTTCCTTTTTGTACTTCTAACACGTTGATCATTTTTAATCTCAGCATCTTTAAGAATAAAGCTGAGATTTATGACAATGATTTTGAATTTATCTTTAGGACTGTGAGCCTCAATGCTTTATCTGGGGAACTTCCACAAGAGCTAGGACAGCTTTCTGAACTTAGATTGCTGTATATATTCTTCTTTTTATGTACTTTTAATCTAGCAGCAACTTCTATTGTTTAATTCTTTGTTGAAAGAAATGTTAAACTTTTTGTCGCAGGTCGTTTAGCGGAAACAATTTCAATGGTTCCCTACCATCTGAAATTGGAAATTTGCGAAATTTACAACAAATGTAAGAACATTCATGTTTATTATCTTCTATTTTTTTCTCTAGATCAATCGATTAGTTCATCAATAAATCGTATATGATTTAATATAAGATGAAATAACGTTTGGAGTTTTTTAACTGGATTTACCTTTCTGCTGTGCATATTTATACATAATGTCATTGAACAAATCTTAAATTATCTTCATATATGTTCTTTTTTTAGTTACATTGATAGTTCTGGAGTTGGTGGTGAAATACCTTCTACATTTGCTAATTTACAGAACATGGTTACAATGTAAGAGCATTTATTTTTTATGATATTTTTAAGTAGTACTTCTTTTTTAAGATGTCATATTTTGAGCAAGTGTTCATGTTACAAGTTTATAATTTTGTATTGTCATCATTACAAGTAAATTTATTATATACGCCTTTGGTTTGGTTTATACTGATGGGCATTTTAGATATTTGACAAATATTAACCATTTACACTATACACCGAGTGAAAAGTTATGATTTCCATTGAAGGGAAGGAGCACTGTATGTTTATTGTTCTAGTTATTTGTCATTATTCAAATCATTTACTATGGATACTAATTCTTGTGCTGTCAGATGGGCTTCTGATAATGAATTCACCGGGAGAATACCTAACTTTATAGGGAATTGGACACAGTTAGTGGAATTGTAAGCTAACTTGTATGCGATATTCACGGTCAAGGTGTCATATATGAGATCAACTTCATAATTACTTACATGCTTGATGTTCATATAGGAGGTTTGAGGGGAACTCTTTTGAAGGTTCAATACCACCTTCATTTTCTAATTTGACCTCTTTGCAGGACTTGTAAGTCTTTTTTCCATTAAGATTGGGTTCTTGTACTTTGCAAATTCTTTGATATTGTAACTCAAACCCTCTAAAATTCAGTTGCTATGGTTCTATGAATGTTGCAGGAGAATAAGTGGTTTATTGAATGGAACTTTGGATTTTATCAGGAATATGAAGTCCCTTGGTGTTCTGTGAGCAAATATATATTAATCATTCTTAATTCTACCCATGCTATCCTGAAAACAAATATAACCAAATCATTTCTTGCAGAGTTTTAAGGAATAACAGAATTTCTGGCTCAATTCCAACTGACATCGGAGGACACCCAAATTTGACTCGACTGTGAGTAATCTACATTGGTATAGAAGTTTATAGATATATAAAAAAATTCAAGGTATCTCTTACTGCAACTACTAACTTTGGGTGCACACTTTTCAGGGATTTGAGTTTCAACAATTTGGATGGACAGATTCCAAGAGGGTTGTTCAACTTGAGTCAACTCTCTTTCTTGTAATACGCATATTCCCTTTCTATGATAACATACATATATGTTGCTCACGAAGTTACATAATATATTTCATAGGGTAAGGTTCATGCGAGAACCACCTTTATTGCGAGAACCGCGAGAACCAATGTGAACACAACCTAAAATAGCTAAAAAAACCTAAAAAAAACCTAACCCCCACCCCCCCCCCCCCCAAAAACCTAAACCCCCCCCCCCCCCCCCCCAGCTAAAAGGCTAAAAACTAAACCCCCAAAACACCTAAAAAAATCTAAAAAAATTTTTTTGATTTTTTTAATATTTTTTATGTTAAAATCGCTACTTTTAGAAGCCAAAAAAAAAATTTTTTTTTTTAAAAAAAATTTTTTAAAAAAATGTTTTTTTTTTTTTTGCTACGAAAAGTAGCGATTTTGTTATAAAAATATTAAAAAAAAAAAAAAAAATTTGTGTGATTTTTAGCTATTTTTAGGCATTTTTGGTTGCGTTCACATTGGTTCTCGCGGTTCTCGCAATAAGAGGTGGTTCCTAACGGATCTTTGTCCTATATTTCATATTACTTATATATATGTAGCTTAACAGCTACATATGTGTATCTTGCGACCTACATATAGTATTTTTTTTTGTTTGGCAAAGACCAATAACATATATAAAGAGTGAAAAAGGAAGTTATTGGTTAATAGTGGTTTTCTCGAAATTTTCAAGTATGTTTTAAGTATTCTTATAATCCCTTCTATCACTCCCAGGTTTCTTGGAAACAACAGTTTAAATGGTACCCTTCCTGATGCAAAGAGTGCAAGCCTCACAAATATGTATGTGAAGTGTATGGCTGCGTTGGTTTCCATATTTTTTCTATAAGTTATTTACAATTTTCTTCATGCAGAGATGTGTCGTACAATGAACTATCTGGAACACTTCCTTCTTGGGTCAATGAGGCAAACTTACAACTGTAAGTGCATGATGTTGAGTATACAATTATTATTTCTGAATTCTGATTTGTGTCTTTTATATTAGAAACGGTTGTTAGTGACCAATTTTGAAACTGTTTTTTGGTATAGGCCTTGGAACTAATGTCATATTTCTAACATGTGGAATTTGCAGTAACTTAGTTGTGAACAACTTCACTTTAGGAGATTCAGGAAACAGTGAGTTGCCTTCAGGTTTAGAGTGTCTCCAAAGGAATTTCCCTTGTGCTCGTGGGTCCCCAAGATGTAAGACAAAACATGAAGCTTCAAGTTCTTTTTTATAGCGCCAACTCACACACACCCTAAAACGTTGGTTATTACAGATAGTGGCTTTGGAATAAATTGCGGTGGTCCTTCAATCACTTCATCCAACCAGATACTTCATGAGGAAGAGAATGAAGCACTTGGAGCAGCAACATATTATGTGAGTTCTGAAAGAAGGTGGGGTGTCAGCAATGTTGGTCAGAGGGACAACCCACGATATACGATTTCCTCTTTAAGACAATTCACAGGCACTTTAGATCCAGAACTTTTCCAGACAGCGAGAGTCTCTGCTGGATCATTAAGATATTACGGTTTAGGGCTGGAAAATGGTAATTACACAGTGACCCTCCAGTTTGCAGAACTAGAGATAGAAGATGGGCCTAGTTGGAAAAGTGGTGGAAGGCGCGTCTTTGACATTTATTTGCAGGTTTGCATAACTTTAAATGAATTTTAATGAAGTTCTTCATCATCAACAACTTCTTTCTCTTCCTAAACCAGTGGTTGGCAAAATATGAATTCCAAATTGAGAATTTGTAGCACTTTTGACATTGAAGTTTGTACTTTGAACTCATAAGTCAACAGTACCCCTATTCATAACCCATGGAATTTGCTGTTTTTAAAAATCATATATGACCGTTCCTTGAAGTAGATATGACATTTCAATCCGTTTACTAATGAATTGGTCAATTTGTTTTGTAATTAGCTAATGGTTTGAGTACCGCAGTGGACACTGGTGTAAAATTAGGAGTAGATAAGACTGTTGTTCAAAATGGGTTGAGAGTCATCCAAGGTCTATTTTTAGTTCAGAACATCAATTATCTCAGAAAAAAAGGTATGGGTCAATCTGGCCTGGCTCTGCTTGTTTTGACGCATACCAAGATTGACCCGTTTCAACTTGTTACCCAACCTGCCTGACTCAGTCCTCTTTCCACCTCTAGTATGAAGTATAGTGTTATTGTTTTGTCTAATTTCTATCATTAGTTTCTCTAATCCTGTTTCTTTCAGGGAAACCGGGTGTTCCAAGATTTCGATATAAAAAGGGCAGCAGGGGGGGCTACCTTTAGTCCTGTTCAAAGGCAAGCATCAGTCCAGGTTACAGATAACTACCTTGAGATTCATTTATTCTGGTCTGGAAAAGGGACTTGTTGTGTACCTCTGCGAGGGACTTTTGGACCTCTTATCTCAGCGATCAGTGCCACTCCAAGTACTAAAAATTCTTTCTCGAGCTCTTGATACTTGACAACTACTACCCTTCACTTTATACTTTTCTTTTTGTACAGATTTCCGCCCCACTGTGAGCAACACTCCACCTTCCACAAAGAAGAAGAATAGGACAGGTTTAATTGTTGGGATTCCTATTGCAGTTGTTACCTTTCTGTCATTATTAGCCCTATATATTTTTCGTCAGTGGAGGAAAAAGCAGGACGCATCTGACAATTATGAAGGTAGTTTTTTTCTGGATTTTGTTTTTAATAGAGATGAAAGATGTTTTCCATTTGCATATGTAGCACATTTAATTTTTGTTTTGATTACATAAATACAAATTAGTAATTCTTGGAAAAACAATCTAAATACACACTCAAACAACTCCACAGAACTATAGAGTAAATGAAATTGCAACCCATTTACTTTTGCATGGTTAACTCGGTTTATGTTTAACCTTTAACGGGTAAAATAAGAAAAAAAGATAGCTAAAAACTAAACTTGTCAAATGGGTAGAAAATCACCCAAAGTCTATTATAATGCACAGGGGCGGCTATGAGGGTGTGCGGGGAGGACTTTCGCACAGCGCCCGTGCCCGTGATTTTGAGGGGCACGTGTTTTTTTTAAACTGATATATATATATATATATATATATATATATATATATATATATATATATATATATATATATATATATATATATATATTAATAAATAGAAATCGAATCAAACAATATATACCTAAAATGATCTTTGTTGCAGTTGCGTGCGTGTTTTGGTTAGTTCTTTGGGCCCGGTGAGACCCGGGTTTGAGTCCCTTGGTTCACTTCTTTTTTATTGAGTTACATTTAACAGTTTCCAATAATTGCACAACTGGTCCTTGCACTTAAAAGTTCTAAAGAATTACCAAATCAGTCCCTTCAGTTAGGAAATTAGTTTAATCTAAAATTTATAACTAGGTTAGTTATTTCTTTTGTAATTATTAACCGGACTAACAAGTTTCATTCATAAAATTAATATTTTAAACCCGAAATAACTAGTTATAGTAATTTCTAAATACGCGACATCTAATATAAATAAATAAAGTTCGTTTAGGATCCCGTTTTCAAAACGGATGGGTATCGGAGATCCATTTTTGGCGGATGTTACACATTGTTTATCGAATAATACGATTTTGTCATTTTCGTAAATGCCTTGTTTATCGTTAAGATATAAGGGCACATTTTTTTGACCTCGAACAGGGTACATGAATTCTCAGAGACGCCACTGATAATGCATAAATCATTCATTATTAAGTCAGATTATTGTTGAAATAGTATAGTGATTGTAATCATATTTGTCACGCTTTCTAACTAAACTTGCATGTTTCTGCTGATTTACAGAGTTTTTGGGAATTGACGCCAAACCATATACCTTTAGTTATGGAGAACTGAGAGATGCTACTGATGGTTTTAGTCCTGCAAATAAGCTTGGTGAGGGAGGTTTTGGACCTGTTTACAAGGTACTCCATACTTTTCATGAGTGATCCATTTTTTTTTTCATAAACTCAAGATTAACCATAGTTGGTTTTTAATTTTTTTATTGTAAACAGGGAACACTTGATGATGGGAGAGTAATAGCTGTTAAGCAACTCTCTGTAGCCTCCCACCAGGGCAAGGCTCAGTTTATTGCTGAAATAGCAACAATATCCGCTGTCCAACACCGCAACCTTGTTAAGTTATATGGATGCTGCATTGAAGGAGTCAAACGGCTTCTTGTTTACGAGTATCTTGAGAACAAGAGTCTTGATCAAGCATTATTCGGTAAGATATATCACTTTACGTTCATCATAACTGCCATTTTTAGACATGAATTGCAGAGTATAAAACTATAATGTTACATTCGGGGTCTATGATGCAGGAGACAACAGGATATCTCTTAATTGGGCAACCCGGTTTGAAATATGCTTGGGCTTAGCACGCGGTCTTGCATATCTGCATGAGGAATCTCGAATAAGGATTATACACAGAGATGTTAAAGCTAGCAATGTTTTACTTGATGTTGATCTCAACCCTAAGATCTCAGATTTTGGTTTGGCCAAACTTTATGATGACAAGAAAACACACATGAGTACTCGTGTTGCAGGCACCATGTAAGATTTTGGACAATATTGTGTGTGCGCATGTATCAGTCGACTTTTTCGAAGTTGTTACGATTTTATTTGTATTTTGTAGTGGTTATTTGGCACCGGAGTATGCAATGCGTGGACACCTTACAGAAAAAGCTGATGTGTTTGGGTTTGGAGTTGTAGCTCTAGAGATTGTTAGTGGAAGGCCTAATTCTGATTCAACTTTGGAAGATGAGCAAGTTTATCTTCTTGAATGGGTATCTTTCATTTCGTTAATTATTCCTTATAATTTTAAAATATCTGTATTATTAATAGACAATTACTTCTATCTGGTTGGTTCCTTTGGTGTATTTTTTAGGCATGGAACCTACATGAAGCAAATAGTGAAGTTGAATTGGTGGATGAAGAATTGTCTGAATTTGATGAGAATGAAGTAAAAAGAGTGACGAGAATCGCCCTTCTATGCACCCAAACCTCACCGATGCAAAGACCACCAATGTCGCGAGTGGTGGGAATGCTTTCAGGAGATATAGAAGCAGGTGGTGTCATTACTCGACCCGAGTATTTGACTGGCTTTAATTTTAAAGATGCTACCACCTTCAACAGTACTGCTCCAACTTTAGGTACAAATTCTATACCAAGTACAAGTCAATCCACTATTTCAATAACCACACCTAATCATGATTCCGGGCTAACGCTTGATAATATCATTGGAGAAGGTAGGTGACGGTGATGACATAGTTTGTTCCTGGATAACCCTTTGTGTTATTTTTCTTATGAGTTAATATGTAAGACATACCAATCGAGATGCCATTTACATTTCTGATAGCAATCTCTAAATTTGGGCTGTAATTTGTTAATTTTGAAAATGGTTGAATGAATTTGTGATTGATAACACCTGCCGCTGAGCACTACGTTAAAGGAAACAAGATAGTTCTGAAGATGCTGGTGCTAACTAACTATTACAGAAAACAAAATACCCATCACCTTTTAACTATCGATTGGGGCATTATTAGACTAAAGGTTATTGAATTGTGCATATTTATAGATGGGATCAATTGTAATATATTATTATCAATACCAAAATATTACGCTTTAATAACCATTCTGGCCGCCAACCCTACTACCGACACAACTTCCGGCCAAAAATCCAGCCAACTCTCAGAGCCAATTAACTCCATGAAAACAGTAATCTCCATCCGATTGCTATTGCTGCCATAACAACTCTCACTAATCAGGAAAAGACTACCCATAACTCCCATAAATTCGCTACCCTAAAACCCACATACTATGGCTACCGAAGATCAATGGTCGAACCCTTGCTTCTCACTATCTTTTCATTTATGTTGATGGTACAATCCCATTTCCGACACACTTCCTACCTACGGATATTAATAAATTAATTTAAAAACAGTGGAGGTATCTATACATCCCCAAAAAGTATTTACACATCCCCTAACCCTAAATGACCCTCATTGCCCAATACGCATCAAACTGGCCCCACCCATACGCCCTCATTGTCCAATACATTTGAAAATGGTCCCTACCATCTAATTAATGCCAATCGTTGGGTGTCAGCCAATGATTAGGGTGTAAGGAACTTTATTTTGATAGGGTATTAGTATGGGTAAGTTGTGAAATATTAATATAAGAAAATTAATTTTTTTTTATAAAATGTTGTTATAAAAAATTGTGTTAGTATTATAAAAACTTCATATTTTTATGAAATGAATTGTGTATATTATAAAATGCCAATTTTTTATAAGTATTATTAAATGTCAATTTTTTTTATAAAACGAATTGTATATATCATAACATAGTTTTTTTATTTATGAATTATTATGAATTGTGTATATTATAAGACATTTTTTTATTTATGAATTGTGTATATTATAAAATGCCAATTTTTTATAAGTATTATGAAATGTCAATTTTTTTTATAAAACGAATTGTATATATTATAACATAGTTTTTTATTTATGAATTATTATTATGTGTTTAATTGTCAAAATTTTAACTGTCAAATTTTTATTAAACGACTTTTATTTAATATTACTAAATGAGTATTATTACGTCTTTAATTGTCAAACTATTAAATGTCAAATTTTATTAAATGGGTATATTATAACGTTTTATTAAATGTCAAATTTTTTATTTATCAATTATTATTATGTGTTTAATTGTTTCCATAACGCAATGTGCATGTTAAAAAATGTCAACTTCTGAAAGTCTTTAATTGTTTTTCAATTGTCGTTTATTAACCATAACGCAACAAGAAACGTAATTCAAAATGTAATTAAACATCGTTTTATATTAATACACAAAACATGTAACTTTGATACAGAATGTAACGACTAAACCCTAAACCCTAGATCGCTAATTGTTACATATTTTTGAATTCCTGTACAGGAAAACGATGGGTGCAGCTAGCATACACAATACAAAGACAGCCCGGCTGTCTTGAAATTGCGTACCGAACCCTACCTTCCAACGGGATTCTGCTTCACATCTACCACACTGAAATGGCACAAGGGATCAGGAGGTTGGAGCAGTGGAGCCGGCATTTCGTTTATCAACCACCGTCCAGTCTTCCGCCTCTTGTCAGGATGGTGAGCGAAGTGGCATTCCCGTTGGTGGAAGGCTCATGAGAACACTAATGAACTCCTCTCTTGGAAGGACATGTCACGGGGCAAACTGTGTTGGATAGCATTACTGGGAGCTGACGAGGCAACAGGCTACTCCGATAACACGTAATCCTAGATCGGCGTTCTAGTGCATGAATCTGAAATACGAACGTAGTTTCTCCATAAGGATTACGCTACCACCACCGTCAAAACACCGACTTTCGATATCCTGTTAATAAAAAAAACAATTTAGCATTAGACTCGGAATTCGAAAATATATTGTAAAAAAAATAAACACCACCACAACCGACCCACCACCACCACCACAGCCGACCCACCACCATCACCACCACCACCACCACCACCACAGTCGACCCACCACCACCACCACCACCACAGCCGACCCACCATCACCAACATAGCCGACCCACCACCACCACCATCACCAACATAGCCGACCCACCACCACCACCACCACCCCAGCCGACCCACCACCACCCCAGCCGACCCACCACCACCAACACAGCCGACCCACCACCACCACAACCACAACCACAACCCCAACACCACCACCACCACCACCACAACCACAACCCCAACCCCAACACCACCACAAACCGCCAAAATAAAACCATAAAAAACAAGGGTAAACAAACCTTGAATATTCCGACTATATAGACCGATACGAGAGCAAAAACTATACGAGAGACGAGTGTGGTCCCCTTCCGGATTGTCATCGTGTGGTCTAGAACTCGTCCAAAAAATAACTTTTGTATTTGGATATGTACTTGTTCTCGGTTAAACTATAAAAGGAAATGAAACTGAACTTCAATGAGACCTGTATGGGTCGATGAGAGGCGTATGCAAGTGGGGTGTCATAAATGTCCTGTCAACTTTTCTGAAAAGGTAGGTGGAAATGGGTCTCATCGGGCTATACGAGGCATATGGGCTGAAAAGTTGTCAGCCTCCGTACCCACCATACACGCGTATGGGCCTATGAGCGGCATATTGGTTTGCTTTTTTTTTAAAGCTTGTATATGTTGGTTGCAAATGTCGGGTATTTTTGTCATCCTTACTTGCCACAGAAATATACACCATCTTCACAATCAAAAATTCACAATGGTTGTTTGTAAATGTGGTAGGACGGCTGCACTAAGAACATCTTGGACTGAAGCTAATCCCGGACGTCAATTTTACACTTGTCACAGTATGATATGTTTTTAATGTATTTTTTTCCATTAACCCTTGTATATTAGTGATTTATTTTTTTCGTGTCAACGTTCTAAGTGCAACTTCTTTGTGTGGCTCGATCCTTCCATGTGTCGTCGGGCATGTGCCGTCATCAAAGAACTAATGGCTACGAAGGTTGTGCTTCAAAACGAAGTCAACTATTTGAGAGAGGAGGTTCGAATTTATAAATTGCAAGAAGCGGAATTTGAAGATATTCATTCAAGGGTTGTTCGTAAGAGGGAACGTTGGTTGATAATCAGTTGGATTTTTTTGTGTTGTTTGTCTTGTTATTTTTCATTGTTAGTATGTAAGTTTATGCAAGACATGTAATTGAATATTAGTTATAAATGTCGTTTTTATATATATATATTAAGTTTTTAAAAAAAATGTAATCGAATATTGTGTTGTTTGTCTGGTTATTTTTCATTGTTATTATATATACTAAGTTTAAAAAAATGTTGTTTTTTATAATAAGTCGACTAAGCATAAATAACTAAGCATAAATAACAAAACCAACAAACATTCATCAAGTTACAAATGTTTAAACATACCAAAATAAACAAAAAGAAATAAATATTTGTTCATACATGCCCACAAATGTTTAACAAAATAAAATTCACCCAACAAATACAAATACTAATCCTCCATGTCCTCATCGGTGTCGTCAGAATCATCCCCACCACCTGCCTGCGTCCCGGACGGACCTGCCTCCATGTCGAAACCCGGATACACTCGTGGATGTGGCGGGGGTCAAACCGGCAACCCCGCCTGGGTACGTCTCTCGGCCTCACTAGCCATCACCCACTCCATCAAATCCTCCATCCGATCCATCCGCTGAAACTGTTGTGTCCAGCTCGCCATCATACCATCCTGACCTGCCACCAGCCTCTCAAGGAGACGTTGGGTGGACTGAGGCAACCGCACTGCATGATAAACGTGTTGTGGAATCTGTGGCGGCTCCTGCGGATGCCCCTGGTCAACCTGAGGCTTCATGTCTCCATCCATAACAGGCACGTCAGCAATATGCGGGATCTCCACCTCCCCAGCCTCGAGCAGTGCCTGGTGGACTATCGGTTGGGGTTCATATATCTCGTTGGTGATCGTCAACAAACCGATGCCCGATATCCAGAAAGTTCACCGCAATCTTCATCCCTCTCATCGTCCTAAGATCTAAGGGCTCGTGTGGTGCTGGGG